>JANHGO010000046.1:25677618-25704594 GCA_024606505.1 Aquila spilogaster | reverse complement strand
ATTGTATCAATCCTTTTTGCACGGTCAACAAACTTCTTTTTGATGGAATCTGAATCCTTTGGTGGTGCTGGAGGTGGATTGGGTGGAGTTGCCTTGACTGCTGTGCCATCTTTGACTTGGAGGCAGTGACCCATGCCATAGCCACTGAAATTGAATCGACTGTCACGAGCAACTTCATCTTCCTGGAGGATAAAGAAGACAAATAAGACACACAATCACCTGTCTATTAAGCACACCATATACTTGAGTAGTTGAGGCGCACCCCTCTAAAGCATCTAAGCAAATTAGCTGGTTAAGCTATGATACAAAGTCCACATTTCAAAGACAAGCAAGCAATTAAAACTCACATAAAAATACATGGAAAATTAGGTGATTGCCAGTGTTTGTGAATCAGAGCTTTAATTTTTCTAGCTATGGCTAAATCAAGTACTCTGAGCAGCAAGCTGTATCCCAACCCCATAGGGAAGATATCTGACTCCACAGGTTTCTCATCGCTATTGGGCTTGCTGTGGGGAGGAAACATGGTCATGTTGGTAGCAGAGAGTCTGTTCCAGCCAGGTTGAACTGAATGACCCAGAGATCCAGGGGCTCAAGCTCACAGCAATGTGCATCCATCTAACCACAGCCTCGCACCTCCGTCTCTGATCTACGAAACAAGGATAGATCATGGTCCCTCCTTGCTTACAGGAGCACTCTGACAATCAATACTTCAAAGTACACTGGGCACTTGGATTTAGTGGTAACTGGGACTTAGGTGCAATAGCGTGAGCTAATATAGCACCATCTTGCCGAAATCCATTCTCTCTTGTCTGAGTGGGTACTATTTGTTTTTGGAGAGGTGAGTAACTACCACTGAACTTTATCACCATGATAACTGTGTGATGAAAGGTTTGTGACTGTGCTAGTAAATTCTCACTGCCGTTTCTCCTGTCTGATAGCACAATAATACACAAGTTAACAGTTACTGGCAGCCCTCCATGAAGGATTCAAAACCAACATACAAGCAGCTCTATTCTTTTTCATTCCAGCAGGGATGAATTGTCGGTCCAGCAGCTTGACCTAGTTAAAGACCTTCGACCGACTAATACTTCATTGTTGACTTAAAATGACTGCTTCTTGGGCTCACAGGGAGCCCACTCCCTCACAAGGAATACTCCCCCATATCTCTCACTAAACCACAGCCTTCTGATCTTAACAGAGAATCGGAGACTGCAAGAAAAAAACATCACAGCAGCAAGATATTGAATAAGGAGTACATTTGCTGAACTTGGGGGTGGGGAGGGAGGATAATTTACACCTATTCAGGATGTAAATCACTGCTCCTTCACAGAAGAACCTCTTTCAATAATTGCATTTTTTCTCTCCCCAGCTCCAGCATTGGAATTGAATATATCACCACACTTGCTCTCCTTACCTTGCAGCTGACATGCAAACGTGAATAACAAGTAGTGTGATCCAAGGCTACCAAATGAGAAATAGTTGCTCTGACTGCTTATGACATTTAGTGCTTATGGAAGGAAGATAGGCAGCAAACAGTGCTTTGGAAGATAGGCAGCAAACAGTGCTTTGGAGCTCCTGTTGCTTCAGCCTGAGGACTATTCTACAGTGTACCTCTGAGCAGGTGGAAAACTGCGGTATTGCAAGGCTGTTTGAGTACTTATCCAGACTTTATATCCCTTTCTTTTCAAAAGCTCACCATCATTAAGAAAAAGAAGCATGGTCCTCTCCTTTTTCAAGTTTATTTATTTACAGTTTGCAGTCCCTCTGTGAAAACTCCGAAATTCTGCTTGTCCTAGTGATTATAAATATGTAGAGTATTTTAAAGGTGAACCCACTGAGACCTAAGTTCTGGATAGTCTTACAGGCAAGGCTTCTCTTGCATGACTTAATAACACCACAAAGTCCCCCAATAATACAGGGAGCTGCCTTCCTCACAACGCTTCCCCTTTTACTGAGTTTGAAGGATAAAATGCATGCCCAGGACATGAGGGGTGATTAAAAAGGGTAACAGATTTTCAGCAGCTGTGTTGCCATATGTACTTCATTCATTTTTTTTTTAAATTAATTTCTGTTACTCCTGAGGGATCTGTGGGAGGAAAAAAAAAAGGTACTAAGCTCAACGCAGGACTTGGAGAATCCCGACTTCCACTGTGTCCTGCTGGGTCGCAGCTTTGTTACGTGGGGCTGAGCAATTTGTCTTCAACGCCACAGCCCTGCTTTTGCGCTTACACTGTTGTAACTCAAGTGGGAAACCACCTGAGGTTAGGAACAGGGATGTTTAAATCACATTCTTTCAGGTCTTCAGCACCCAACCTTTATCTGTAAGGAGCCACCCATTTCCTGATGGGATTTAGAGCCCTGCTTCTCCCCACAAGACAGCTGGCCATGCCACTTCTTTCTCTCAAAACCCAGAGAGAAGTGTGCCCAGTCCCCATGCTAGGTTTTTGTTTAGGACTGCAGTAGATGCTGGTTTACCCTGGATACAAGAGGTACAGCATTCACCTGGGGTGTGAGGAGCACATGCTCAGTTTCCTTCTCTGCTTGAGCAGATTGGAATCTCCTTCTCCCCGATAAACCTCTGGATCAGTTTGTTACCTGTTCTCCCAACATGGAGCTGTTTGCTGGTTGCAAAAAAGTGTGTGTTTATGTGGCTTTTTTTCAACCTTTATCAGAAAAACTTTTTTCGAAGACTAAATAATTAATTAAGAGAACGGCACTGTGTTTCTACCTGCCACTTGTTTCTATGTTTGATATTACACTCTTACAAAAACTTGGCACTAGAGACACCTAAGCTGTGGCTGTTGGCGTTACCTAAGTGCCACTGGAAGCAAGCAAAGCCACAGCCCTTACAGCCTCACCTCCAGCCCTGGAGGTGCCGCAGCTCCGTAACCACCATTTGATTTTCAGCAGTGAAATCCCCCAGGAGCCGAAGGGGCTTTGCAGTCCGGCACCTGCCTGCCCTCTGAGCGCTGCCAGCATCTGCAGTCTCACAGGCAAGATCCGACCCCATCAGAGCTCTCCCACCTGACCAGACATCACCTGAAAGACCTCAGGCTGGTGAGGTCTCTGCCCTTTCCTATGAAGCTGGCCAGTGAAAGTGTTGAAAATTAACAACGAAACCCTGCAGAGATCAAGACCCAGATGTCTGTCCTAGGAGGATACTTTTCCCATGAGACTGCAGAGTTGGGCTTGTGTCCTACTGGCCCCCTGAGCCCTTAAACTGGTTCCACCCAAAATGAAACAGCAGGGACAGAAAGACTTCCTCCCTGCTGCTGAAGGAGGCTGGGGGTCATCCCAAGTGCTGGAACTTCATTGTCCACACTGCTTGTGGGTGAGCTCACTCTGGTGTGGACCATGTCAACAAGCTCTCTTCCAGATGAAGCTGCTCCACTGGGGAATAACGCTACACACTGCGGTCATGAGCCACATGGTGACAGCTGGCCTCAGGAGCAATAAAATCCCCAATGTGATTTACTTTAGCAGTACGGATGTAGTTAAAAAAACTGTCTCCAAAACACCATAATCTCATGGCAAAGCTACAATTTGACATTTCAGATTATCTTCCAACATTCTTTTATATATAAAGGATTTTGGGGAATAGCCACAGAGAAAGAAAACCAAATTTATATCCCTTAACAAAGAGAACCCTTTTTTTTTCATGTTTCAAAATGTGAGATGAAGAACTGGCCTCAAGTGCTTTGAGTCCCTTAATATAGTGGATACGTCTTCCTTTAACCTAGAGGCTTGGTGAACTACTGGGCAACCTACCTAGGGTACCTTCTGGTGGGGTTGCAGAGATACTCTTCATTCTCAAGATCATACTCAGTTCATACCATCTGATATGCCCTCCCATGGAGACTCATCCAAAGACAGTCTTCAACCTGTGCTGTTCACCAGCTTAGTCACTGGTAAAATAGTCCAAATGACTTTGCAAACATCTCTATCATTATTTTAATCAGATTACATGTAAAACTTACTCATTTTAAACCAGACAGGATCTTACTTGCTTAAATCCCAGGCTATTTATGTTTTTACAGATTCTAAAACCAAAATCAAAGAGCAGCTGGAAGCCACTGGACATCAGCTGGAGTGGCAGAATCCACTGCCATTGAAGTCATTAACTTTATCCTTCTAAAGCGATGTGCAGTTAGTCGTCCATAATATGTAGTCATAACTCAATCTGTCCTTGATAAAGACATAGGGAAAAGGGTCACCAGCTAGGATGAGAAACAGAAAAGAAATAAATGGCAAGATGAAAGCATTCTTTTGCTGGTTTCCTGTCAGATGTTCACACTCCTGAGTATTTTAGAACTGTCCTTTGAAAACCAATTACATTCCCTGAGATTTGGGCAAATGCTTTCTACAGACGCTTTTTCAACAGCATAGGTTTATGTGTATTATCTTATGGTGTCATAATGAACATGCTTAGGTGTTGGCTTTAAACAATTTTCATCAGACAAGAATTACGTTTTTTTTCTCAATTTTTAATTTCCCTTTATGAATTTAGTCATTTTCTGTGCTTTACAAAGTATTGGCATTAGATTCTCTTGACTTAGCTTTACAGTAGGCAACATGTACATCAGGGGGGTTATACTTCTGACATGGTTTTCTTTCTTCATCTTCCATCTTTGTAAAGCTTTTATTCCTATTCCATCAGGTCTAGAATGTAATTCATACTACCAACTTCACACCAAAGCAATCAGGAATGGGAAAAACACTTTAGAAAATCTAGTCCATTCAATGCCTTGCATGCACAGCTTTCTGTACAATGCATTCTGAAGTGCTTTGTCCTGACCACTTTTAAATGCTTATTGTCAGCATTGACTCAGTTTTAACAATGAGGAAAATGAGAGAGAGGCTGGCTTCAAACAGTGTATTTAATTTACTCTCTGATGTGATTTATTCGTTTAATTTTGCTACTCTTTTTCCAACATATGGTGGGCAAACGATTTAAAAGACTATCTGGTTTAATTAAATTTCAAGGACATAGGAGATTAATTTTAGGTATAGGGTAGAGAACATCAGAGGAATTTTCCTTTTGGCATTCATAAGCACGACGTTAGAAACCCACAATAAATTCAGACTTGAATGCAAAATGGAATCAGTAGGAATTAGACAACAAAATAGCTTTGGAGACTTAATTCCTAAATCATCTTTACGATTTTGAGACACCTCCCACCTCTCAGTACTTTACACAATTCACAGTGTGGTTTTGCAAAGGCAGTCATGCTCACATGGTTTCTGTTCTCAGTAGTTGCTGAGTATGGGGATGAAGGTAGTTCAGCTGAGAAGCATGTTTGGACTTTCGAATTCTCTTTGGTTGCCCACAGAAGGGTCTTACAAAGCTAAATTGTCAGGAGACGAGAGGGAAGGTCCTTTCATAGATGAACTGTTTAAAAGGCAGTAATGGAGTTTAGGAGTAAAAGATTGATTTCATAACTGAGGGATTCACTGGAGGGAATCCCCAAGAATCTCTATGAGAACGAGTAACAAGGAAGAGATTTATAAATGAGCTGGGACAAAGTTTCCCAAGGGAAGGTACGCAGGTGAAACAGGCTGTTAAAAGTGGAAAAATCTAAGCCAGGCTTTCCTGAAGGATTTCTAAATGCTGACTGCCTAAGTAACAAAATGGCAGTAAATGAAATACAGGGTTGATAAGTGCAAGGTAAAGCACATTGCAAAAGATAAGCCTAATTACACATAGACAGTAATGGGCTAAAAATTGGTTCTGTCCCGGACGGGAGTTTGGGGAATTACCTCGTAGATGATTCTGACAACATTAGTCCTCTGCTAAGCAGCAGTCAGGCAACAGGCAAACGAGACAGAAAACCTCATTCTGCCACTTTATCCACTGACAGTGTGATCGGTTTTTGAACACAAGGAGCATTTCTGGTCACTCAAACTCAGTAAAGACATAACAGAATTACATAAAATAAAAAGAGGACCAGCAAGGATGATAAAAGACTTTTTCTGCATGAGGAGAAACAAAGTAGATGAGATCTCTTCATCTTAGAAAAGCTGTGTTTGGGGGAGGATATCACAGAGATCATAAAATCATGGTGAAAATTAATAAATGGAAGAAAAAATTAGTAGGTTATGTTTTTTGGGGGTAACAAAAGTAACAAAGTTGGGGTTTTTTCAATGCAGGAAATAGGATAAAACACAGTAACACCATGAAGGATAAAGGGAGAATTTATTTTTAAAAGAAAGTTATCTTTCATTTATGTGTGTAAACCATTGTATGAAAACATTTCAGACAATGAAAATGGCAAAATGGCACAGATTCATAGGTCCATGTGCAGCTTAGTTCATGCAGGAGTGCACTCTGTGACTTATTTTCAGAAGACAGAAAAGTCCTTCTAGGTTTGTTTTAGAGCTTTTAAATACAATTTGTCTCAATATCCATGCCTGACCACTGCTGGAGAAAGGATCCTGGAAGAGAAGCCATTCCTTCTCACCAAAAATGGCATGTCCTATGGGAATTCAGGTCTTTCACCTCTTGATAATATGCTGTGAGCTGGAGCCAATGTTGAAATGTCTTGCATTTCCCCTAGTTTTTAATACTTTGAGTGTCATGTTTTTCTTTTCACATAGTTCTGCCTTGAGACTAAATCCTGCTGATACAGAAAGAGATGACTCATATAGCAAACCTATGTGTTCCAGTTTCTTAGACAGGGGTAAAAGGGAAGATGGAGCAAGCTCTGGTGGCACTTGGTAATAAAGAGGTCACTAACAAACTTGTCTTGTTTGTTCCACCCTGAAGAGAGAGCTCTGGATCTCAGCTCACCTATACCAGATGCCGTTCCCACTCGTCCTTAATCCAGGCTTCACAGAGGCAGAAGGCAATGCAAAATTGTCACTTTTTCACCTCAGTCCTGCCCAAAGTATAGCTCGAACACTTCCCGGAATTTGGCCTAAGTATTGTTTTTCCTAAATATTCACCAAGATGTTTCATCAAAAACACAAGCAGTCTCTGACTGATCCTGCTGCGTGATGCTGCTCGCTCAGGACCCACCATTCTGTGTGTGACAGTGGCGTTCACCCCTTTTCTACCTCTCTTAATACTGATTTTCCTGATCACTAATGTTTGTTTTTTTCTCTCATTTGGACACTCGTGCCTTATAAAAATTAAGTAAAACAGACCTTGTATTATAAATAGCACTGACATTTTAATTAACGGAAAAGAAACTGGTCATCGTTGTCTTCGGTCAGGGTTTCCAATGGACAAATTTAGGTTTGGTTTAGAAAGCTGTGTTTAATAATATCTCCTATCTCCAATAAACAGCAGAAGAATCTCTGAAACATAAGTGATTTACTTACTCGTTCTGTAAGAACAGCAAGTGAACTGTTGTTAATACAATAATGAAATGGTAGTTAACGTGGCTTCGCCCTCTTCAAGTAGGAATTGAACATTATCCAACTGAAAGAGTAACATAATTTAAACATGTTGTGGAGCAAAAATATTTTCCTGGCTTGAAATATCTTTAAGTGGAATCTAAATTTTTCAAGGTTTATTTTAATAATGAAGATTATACAGTCAGTAAGAGTGATCAGTTTGTTAAAAAAAAATAAAAATTTCCCTTTTTCTTCAGTAAAGCAAGGCTTCCTTCTCTCAATTTTGCAAATGCAGTTAATGTAAATTTCGTATTCAACTTCATGTTTTATATATAATATAATTAATATTTTAATTTTGGGGAAGGGAGGGAGAACCAGAGGAACTGCTGTTTTTCAAAGCATCATAGATGTTATGACAGAGAGTTATAGCTCCTAAATAACAGCCTATCTATTCCTGACACAGTGTCTTGGTTTCCCTTTGTTTTAAATGAAAGGAATGCCTTAAAATATTCAGATACAGTGATCTGTGAGCATCTTATAGACATAATTTTCCTGGATATTAAATCCTCTCAGGACAGTGAAGTCTGGACACTTGACTTCTCTTGGATAACTCTTCTGCCAGTCCGTCTCTGATGAAAGCAGAGGTTGTCCAGTTTATCAGTGGGAGTGGCACATTAGTCTGTTTTACATCAGACAAATACATGTTAATGACCTAGATTTGAAGGATAATCTGCTCTGACCAGAAATCTGTCAGATATAGGGCAACTAACTTCTGCTCATGCTGTCTGCATGCAAGGCTGAGCAAACTGCAAAGCTAATGTTAAAATATGTGGCGACTATTTCATCTAGCATGTGGAATAGTGGTTAATGGGCACATCAAAGCAAAATAATGTAAAGCAAGACTATGTGTTAAAGTTTTAGAACCTCAAAAACCTAAAGCACTGAGGGAAACGTACCTTAAATTCACCTTTCCAGCTTTCTCTTGCTTTCTGCTGAACATCTGCCCCACGAGAGATGAGATGGGGCAGGAGCAGACTCTCTCACCTGCCTCCTGTCGGCACTGTTCAAGCCCCAGCCTCAGACTTCAGCACCCTCCTGCCCCGAAACCTGCTGCAGGGCCAACGCCACCAGCAAGTGCCACCCCGGGACGAGGGCCGGCGGTGCCCCCGGCTGTGCGACGGGCTTGGGGAAACGGCCACCGCAGCACGGGGGGCACCGGAGAACCCGTTCACGGAGCGGGATATCTGAGGGCTCGCCTCTCCAGGATTTTTCCCGGTAGGTTCTCCTGTGCTTTTCTCCGAGCAGATTTAAATATTTTGGGGAAGACGGTTTTTATCGCACTTTTGGGAAATTTCTCACTGGCCTCTGCCTCAGCTGAAATCATCTTAGATGACTTTGTTAGAGCACCCCTGTGCCCTGACCATGGCATCTCAGAGTACTTCATTTGTCAAACAGTCAAAAATAAGAAAAAAAAAAAAAAGAAAAAGTGTGTATGTGCACACAGGGCCCATAAATGGCACTCGTGATTTGATTCGTGCAGATCACCCTCTCGAACAGTGTAGTGCTGGGCGCTTTTTGAGGTTTGGGGTTTGATTCCCTCAGCTCCCCCAGTTTTCCACCCTGCGGCAGGCCAGGGACAGCGGACGCTGTCCTCCCCGCCTGGGCCAGGGCTGGGGACGAAGCGCTGGGACCTGTGGCATCCGTGCCCTTGCTGAGCCCTGGCTGTCTCCCACTCGGTGCTGGGAAAGGGAAGGGGAAGGAAGAGGCTTTTTTCCTCTCTGTTGGTGGATTCTCTCCTTCAAGCCATTTGCTACAACAACACACAGAACAAACCCCAGCAAACGCAGACGGAGATTACCAGAGCTTTCTCAGACATTCGTGCATTTAATTTATGCAAATACTGCACAAAACAAATTAAATATTGCAAATTATATTAATAATTTAAATTATGTCGCTAAAAATAGTCAAGAATATCTGAATAACCTTAAAGTGTTCACATGCAAATTTTATAAGTTTCATGGGCTTTTTTTTTTCCTGAGAAGACAAGCCAACTGATAAATAAACGCCTTCCTTTTCCAGTTATCAGTTCTTAATACTAGACTTCCAATAAATAATGTTTTGAGGTCAGTTTTCTTTTCTTATCTTCTATTACACAAATTATCCTTTCTGGTTTTGCATATAATTTAGTTCTTGTTGTTAGCCAAGATCTCAATGTGGATTTCTCTAGCTGTTTTTACATAGTTCTGAAGCATGATCAGGTTAAACAAAGTATTTGCCAGCTATCTGCACTTCAAACTTGTTTTTAAAATTAAATTGTTGCATCTTAGAAACATCTTGACTGAATGTGTTAGAAATTTACTACACAAATAGACTTCTATATTTTCATTTTGATTTGCTTCTACGAGGGCTGCTGTATAAAACTCTGATATTTATTCACAGCAAAATAAACATTCATCATGAGGTAAAAATCAATGGCACTCAATGCTACAGCAACTTGATAGAGCAATCTTTACACAGAATTGTTGGGTTTTTTTTTCTCATCTGGTAAGTAATAAATCCACAAATCCTACAAGGTCGTTGGAAGTATGCCTACAACAGAAGTGAAATAAGTTTTCATTTAGAATGGGTTTGACAGTTTTTCTTTTACTGTATTACACACACACACATAAATATACACACTCACACAGTCTGTGTGCACCCACTCATGTAGGTATGTGTACATACACATACATGTGGGCATCTGCTTAATTTAGTCATTTAATACCTTTTGTATTCCCTAAAAGTGTTTGTTAGTGGGAAGTCCACCTAGTGAGAAGTTTTGGTTTTCAGCTAAAGGTTATGAGTTCTCTCTAGAGCATTTATCAAACTGCAAACTCCATTTTGAATAACTTCTCAAAATGCTAACTTTTCTGCTACCTTTTCCTCTTCAGAAGGGAATGTGGTTCTAAGGAGCAGGGATACAGAACACATGGGCAAGGGTCATTAAACCTTCCAAATCCTCCCTGCCCATGAACAGGCTCTTTGGTGGGGTGCTGGCACCTCTCCAGGAGGACCATCTGCCCAGGCCAGTAGCTAAGCAACAGATCACCTGGTGATGGACTTTTATTACTTGGCAAAACTGATTAAAGGATAACCTGAAACCATAGATTTAATGGTATGTAAGAAAAGTCAGTACTGAGAGGTACAGGCAGATGAAACACAGAAGTGTGCTATAGCAGTGGAAGAGGTATTTTGGGGAGAGGATCTCAGACGCTTGTCTGAATCCAAGTTTTGCTCAAGAATATCAAGGAAAATGGGAGAAGAAATGTCTGATTAATTTATCTAGAGTGCAAGAATATCATCAAAATAAAGGGCTGCTATGCCAGCATAGCATATGCTCTACATGTTGTATGTTTCATCTTTTATGTGTCCTGGAGTAATTCTAAATCAGTGTTTGCAGTGCTGGAGCTCTGGAGAAGCCTGTCCTTGGGTATACTGAAGAGGTCGGGACTCACTTTGAGGGCCTACAACCACCTGACCTTGAGGTCCTACTTTTGTGAGGGAATAACACTTGGGAAAGGATTGTGTTCAGAAAATATCCCAATAAGCCAGAGAATGAAGCAGTGCAGGAGCCCCCCAAGAAAAAGGGAGACCCAGCAGCACGGGTTTCTACTTCACTGGACATCCAACAGCCTCATGAGTACCAGGCGGGAGCACTCTACCAGGATCAGACAAGATGCTGGGTTTGGGGGCAGCCTAAATACTGCACGATAGGATATCACACACACACACTGTGTGTTTATAACGAGTGGGCATTAACCTGATTTGTTTGTCCTCTGAGCTGGAAACATGAATGGGGTCTTAAAACCACTAACGTGAAACACAGGAAAACTGATTAAGGAACCGGTACTCAATAGCTACTTTTGGTCCTTTTGCTTCCCTGTCTCCTTCCTTCTGCACCTCTCTCTTCTCTTCTCTTCTCTTCTTGACTCCTTTTCTACTTTTTTCTACCATGCATTTTGCCTCACTAATTCGCAGTTCTGCTCTTGTCTACCTCCTCTTTGATGCTTTCATCCTCACTGATTTCCAAATATGCAACCTCCACCTTCTGCTTGCAAAATTCAGTTCCTTCCTGAACCCCTGTCCACTCTTGCCCCTTTCTGCTCTTTGCAGCCAAATTCTCTTCCTCCAAAGAAAAGACAAAGCATAAAAGTACAGCTCCACCTTGCCAAGACAACCTCTGAACTGAAAGGTGTTATTCTACCTTTCAAGAATAACCAGGAAATAGCTGATTTTTTAAAAATGAAAACCTTCCACTTTTGGATATCTGCAGAGCTCCTAATTGCTCAAAGAGTTTCCAGTACCACAAAGCATTTTGAAATGTATCGCTTCTCATTTGTACTGCTGTTCATGACATACAGCATGCCCCGTTGCTGGCACAGAAAGCTGAAGGTTGTCGAGTGCTTTGGCCCACGGAGCAGTCTGTGCCTTTGTTCTGACCACCCAGAACATGCAACACGAACCATTTGGAAAATGAACACAGTGAGTGTTGCAAAACCTGCAAATGGGATTTTGTTTTTATTCTAAGTTTAAAGCTCAGCAAAAAGAGTCGTTTATGCATAGTACATGTTGTTCTAGTCTACTGAAAACTGAGTAACGTGGTAGTATATGCAAGTAGTAATAGATTAAAGATTTGGCATTCTCTGGAGTACTCCAATGACATGTCCAATCAAAGCAGTACCATCTGCTTTTCTTTATATGTGCTAAAATTATAACACTGTGCTAATTTCTGTATTAGTTTACACACCGCCTTCAGGAAATTATACTTAACAGATAAGCAATATTTGGGCTTTGTGACTTATCTTTAGCAAACAGTTAGTAAATGTCTTTCCAATTACTCTCAGCTTTCTTCTTAGAGAAAGGAGTTTAGAAATCAATAACATTGATTATGTACTCCTTTTATCCCTGAAGGAATGGCAGTTACTTGCAATTCAAATGTTACTTCCCTAAGTTTTTCGCGTGCTAGAATTTTGACAGACCAAAAGGAGAGCAAACTTTCACCTGGAGCTTGGACACAAGTAAAACACAAGAAGTCTGGTATTGTACAGCTAAATTAAAATGAACCCCTTGTGTATGGAGTGAAAATTTTACCAGATTGCTAACTGTACCTCCTCTTGAGGTGGTGTTCAGTTTGACATTACAGAGAATACCACCTTACTGATCAACACCATAACCAAACCTACAAATCACATGAGTATGTTGTCCCTGTAATCTGGAAAGAAAACAAAAGTAATGGAAGAAGACCTATGGAGCCTGCACAATATTGGCAATATCCTCCTCCTCACGCTTGCTCACCGACACTCTGAGGCATGGGAAGACAGAAGACCAGGCAAGGAAAGGCTGCTTTCGATGGCCATCTGGGGTTTCTAGGGGTCCCTTGCCCTGTCAGCTTTGTGGCTGGATGGTTTACTGATGATCCCAGAACTCATTTGCAGTGTCTCTGCGTGACTCTGCATTGCTTGATTTCTCCCCATGGGATGAAAGGCCGAGTGATCCCTTCTTTGGGTCTGAGAGGAGCAGCACGAGACCCTTGAACCACCACCTAAGGGGACAGCTGTCTAGAGGATATTTTAAACGTGTTTGACACATTTAAATAGATGGTTTCAGCTTGCCAGTCTTGGAATGGCTCCTAAAATAAACGTCAATATAAAGAATAAGGCAATTTGTTTTGGATGATTAAGAGAATCTGGCTCATATATCCAGGGTGTGACAATTCCAATCACATCTTCGTTTCAATTTACAGGAAAGAAATAAACTAGGCTTCATTATTGTTCATACTGCTGGTGCTATATATTTGACATGATAATCTACAGTATTAGTCAGTAAATTGACTCACTGGACTGCCCTTGATCATATGCTCCATTTTCCGCTCAGCAGGGCCCTCTCTAACAGCTATATATAACCAGGGAGAAAAAAAAAAAAAAAAAAAAGAGACAGTTCTCTCTTAGATCATTATAAGATGATGTTGCGTTCAGTTTTCCTGTTGCTTCAAAGGTTATAAATGATGTGATCTTTTTGCCATCACAGATAATATATGGCTGCTGTTTGTCTGACTTGTCAACTCCTCACACAGAAATTCAATACTCCCTACTTGTCACATATTCATTTCAGATGTGTGTTCTCTTGCAGAGCCCAAAATGAAATAGTCACTGTATTCCTATCTGCCAGTTTTCAAGTCTTGCCTTGTGTGGTCCTTCCTTGTCAAACCACAGTTGTCACGTTAGCAACCCACATGAGTACTTGCAGCAAACGTAAAAATCTCCTGATCGTAATTAAAATTCCACATGCTTTTCTATTAAAAAAGAAAATCATCATGCATCTTAATCCATAGCTCTGCTCTTCTGCCACTGTTTTTTAAATGTCTGATTACTGAGCTAATTGCTCAGGCAGGTTGTTTTTAGACTGCATCATGCATTTATGGGTTTTTATATCACTGTCAAAATAAGTATTGGATTAATCCTGGCTCCTCATCTATGTTTTGAAAAATCTGTTTCCTCAGTCCAGACATAAGTTAAAATTAGGAGTAACCTCTAAAAGGGGCTATAGGGTGAAGGGCAGTTCTCAGTGCTAAGAAAGGATGAGAGCACAGACTCGGAAAGCGAACTGCTCAGTACGAGATTGGCACGAGTTACAAAACACAAACTTGTGTAGCTGTATTTCAGCAGCATATCTGCAGCTGTAACCTGTGCTGCTGCAGAAGGAAGGGGAGCCAAAGCGCCTTAGGATAGAAAGAACGTATCGCTATTCCTGTCCAGAATGGTAAATAGTTGTTCAGAGACTTTTTTACTGACCTTTGTTCCAGGAGTACTTGCAAGTCAAGGAGAATTACAGGGTGTAAATCAGAAATACTCAACTGTGGGTCAGCACATCCACAGATATAATTCAGCTCACAGTCTCCCTGAGGAACAATCCCTCACAAATCTCTCTTAAACTCACTCCTGATATATTGGGCACATTACAGAAGAAACTGTTTAAGAGCACTGATTAATATTTTCAGCAACTGTAAATCTCCCAGCATATCGCCTGGTGCTGGCTCTCAAGGGCTCTTCTGGTCCTGTTCCCTGTCATCCTACGATTCTATGTTTGTTGTTTGAAGAACAGAATAGAAATCAATAACCATCCAGGCCAAACAGCTTTCTCTATGTTGTAATGCTTTAAACATGCAAAGAGGCTAAAGTTTAAGCCTCTTTGCTTTGAAGCTTCGAAAGCTGCCGACAGAAAAGATTCCCAGATTCATAGGAATTTGCTACCAGTTCCTAAGACATCTTCACTTTGATATGGAAGGCAAGAGGGGAGGACTTGAGGGATAAGAAAGGTCAAAATTCACATCCCACCATGGCATGCCGATTACCCTTCGGGCACCCCTGTACCCCTGGGGTACAGTGCTTTCGGAGTGCAGGAGTCTGGCTCAGGCTAAGGCAGCCCACAGCTCACACAAGAGATAAGGTGTGATATGCCCCCTAAAACACCTTTCTATCTCCCCTCAGATGAATAAGACCTCGCTGCAGGAGAACTAGGTTCTTGTTTCATAGGTGAAGGAGGTAAATATTTGACAGACTTATGAGAGGCAGGTTGGGCGGCAAGGAATGTATAGTAGTGACAGAAGAAAAGTGAGACTCTGAGAACGCTGGCTGGGATGCCACACGCAATAAAACCATCTATTAGCCTCACGTGGGGCTCGAAAAATATTCAGGAGGTAACAGCTGTTAAGTTCAAACACAGCTTCTGATGAAAAAAAATCTGTTGTCATGATATAAGTCTGATATTCAGCCTCAGCTACACAAATACCCACAAGATAACTCGCCAAACAAAGGGAAAAGCAGTAACAGAACAAAGATGGGTGACAAAATCATCGGTCTTCATGCATCAAAAAGCAAAATTCAAATAGATTATTTTTACAACAAAATAACACAATATAAGCCACAAAAGAAAGTGAACAAAGATCAAAGAGCAAATCAGAGACAGACAACACAAACAGGCATCCTCAGTGTCTAGAAGTAATAGAAGAACAGGAGCATACAGCACCAGAGTGTCTTAAAAGAGCTGTCACGTATTTGGGGAAAAACATCCTTTGTGCAAACTTGAAAAAAGAGTATTTACAGCTAGGGAGTAAGACAACATTTTCTGTGTCTGCAAAAAGCTACCATCTCTGGAGTTTTTATTACTTTTTCTTCACACTCGTGTTTGGTCCCTGTGAAAAAGTACAGTTTATATTACCACTGCATGAACATCCAGCACAGGTAGCAGTAAGGGCAGAATAATAAAAGACCAACCCATTAGCAAAAAATACAGAACTGACTCCATCATAGTTCATGACAGACAAATCTAGGACATCTCCAAAATAAGGAACAAAATGGCAGTGCTCAAAAACATTTTAAAAAAGAACTGCAAAAGCTAGCTAATTGATTGCTTTTGTGTAATATCTGAAGTCGATGTGAAGGTGAAGACTTGGAACAGCAGCACTGACTTAGTGTTTCATGATTTTGTTTTTTTACATTATGGGAGCAAATAATCTTATTTTTCCCCATTGTTTTTGCTTCCTTGCTTGCATGGGCTAAGGACCACCAGTAGCCCTCCCAACCACTATTTGAGAAATCTAAAATGGCAGGATGAAGGTGGCTTATGCTAAGTCCTTAAATATGTTAAATTTGTTCCTGCTTTTGTTCATGTAATTGTACAAACAGAAATACCTTGGATCAGGAAAGAAAACTAGCATAACTAGCTCTCTTCCTCTCTCTTTCAACCCTGCTCTCCTTGCAGGCACCGTCACTGAACTCTGTATTGCTTTGTTCATGACAGATACCAACTGAACCCTGCAAATATGCATTACAATGTGCAAAACCATTAGTCATCCTGTTTGCTTTCATTTAATACACAGCTTTGGTTATTTTTACTTCTTGATTAACCTCGCACACGCTCTTCCTCGACTTCCAACACCCTTTTCACTCCCGACGTGAACTCCTGGTGGCTCCGGTGGCCATATGTACTCTTAGTCCCGCAAGTGCTGAGGAGCTAATGTGAACAACTTATAGCAAGTTCAAGAAAAGTGTTTTAATAATTCATAAATCACATTGAACTGACTGCTCTATCCATAAATACTAAAGGCTACTCATCACAAAAATACCACCTCTGGCTTAGAAAGTCCTTGAGCTGCAAAGTCCTGGAGCCCAGGAGGATGCATCGAGGACGTACTGCTGTCCCAGAGAGCTCCCTGTGCTAGACAGGGGACAGCCTTCTTGGGCTTTATCATCTCCAGATCGAACTTCACACAGCGGAGAGATGCAGCCGGTTGCTGAACAGCTGCCCTATGAATTTCAAAGCTCCACTGGCTATTTAACTGCTAGGTTTCCATAGTGCCCAGAGGAAGTGTTCCTACCAAGTCCCTTTGCCTTCTGACTATGATGCAGCGTGTTTAGCTGAAACAGGTGACAAGCTCATTTTGCCTAAGATGTAAACCTGAAAACAAGAATCTAAATCCAGTATTATACCTTTCTGTAGGCATTACTAAAACAATTGTTTACAAGCATTTTTAAAAAAAAATCTATAATAAAGAGCTATTATTTCTGATAGGAATCCAGTTTTATTGGGTCTGCGATAAGAAATTTGACTGTTGCTGGCTAGAAAGGTTAAGCTGAAAACAAATGGTACATGAAGAACACATTAACTAGGCTGAAGAGCCAAAAAACAGATTTTCAAACTAGGTAGGAAGAGCAACTAACCTTAAGCTTGGTAGGAAAGGTTTGAAAAGTAATTAAAAAAAGCTATATAGAGCAATAATTTTTAAGCTAACAGATAAATCAAGAAACAACTAATCCTCTTTAGTTTTGCTAGGGAAATCATTACCAAAAATATTGGTGAGGCTACCTGGAGTGAGAAGCATGATACCCAAACATAAGAGGCTCAGAGAGAGAACTAGAATTAATAAATTCAGAAAAGCTGAAGCCCAGGCATGGCAGGACATGCCAGCATATGAGAGCCTGGGGGAAACTGGCAATTACTAGGTAGACAGGCACAAAAGAAATCCAGTGACCTGTGTGGGAAATACAGTGTAAAGTTAATGTAGGGAGAATAATATCTAAAATATGTTACACCTCCTCTGCTTTTCATCTTAGAGACACACACGCACACACATACATGCACAAATACCCAAGAGGGACCTGTCTGATGGAAGATTAGCTGACATTATGGTCTATCAAGAAAACTGCAGTTGAATAGCTGGATAATCTGTCACTGCTCCTCTGTAAAGGATGGGGCAAGAACTTGCAAAATTTGCAAGAAAGGTAATTTTCTTCTGCAAGAGCCACTGCAAGTTTATAGGAAATACCTATATAATCTCTTGGTAGGGCTGGAGAACTATTGAGCAAGAGCACAAAGTGATTTTCAGAAGTATCCACTCATTGGTATAAATATCTGTGAACACAAGAACTTCCCCCAAATTTTGCATGGGAAGTCCCGTGACAGTCTCAGGGTCACCAATCTTTCAAAGTTAGGACAGAGTACTTATGCAGTATAAGCACCTGTGCTGCACATGCAATGAAACACATGGGACCAGACAAATACATCTTAATTCACCTAACTAGGTATGTAATGGTGAAAAAGGGGGTATTAAGACCTTGTACATCTTCCAGACAGAAGATGCCAAGGGCTCTAAAAGAGCATCCTGTGATGCACAAGTTCTCTCTATCTCACCAGCCTGTAGTGGCATTACACTTGATTAGACTTGCTATAATTTCCCTTGCCTGCCATGCTCAGCACATAAAAAGCCTACAAGACAAAAATTCTGCAAATGGGGCAAATGAGGAGACTTAGTTTCTGGTTCTACACTGTGTTTGCAAAACCTGAAGACTGTGAATGTGGTAAAACCCTTTGTTTTTTGCATAAATATCTGTTGTACATCTCTTTCCTGTCAATTTGACAACAGAAACAAACCATATTAGAAAAGTGAGCCCTCCATGGAAGTGAAAGAGAAAGCTGGCATAAGTTAACAGACAACAGATAGATCAATTTCTTGGAAAGTTTGTGTTAGAGAGTATCATCAGGGCTGCTACATGCAGGCACCTGGAAGACTTTACGTCCTGAAGAGGAAACACACAACTTGCCTTCCTAGAATGGCACACAAGATCTCACATTTGTGCAACTCAGATAATCTCTAATGAGCAGGGTTTGTGATCTCCATTCTTAATTAGTTATTCTTTTGACAGGAGAAGATTACAGAGCACCTGAAGGCAAGTCTCTATCACCAGCAGGCTTGGGAAGGCTTAACAGAAAAATGAATGAGTCAGTCACAGGCAGAGCACTTCCACATGACTAGCAGAAAGAGTTCTCTCAGAAAACTACATGGAGAATCACTTGAAGAGAGTGAGGTGAGGCATGAAAACAAAGGTGTCATATCTCCTGGGAGTCTTGTCATGATATCACAGAGAAATTAAAACCCTGGCACTTTGGTAACATAACTTGCACTTATGTACGTGGATTATAAATGTGTGTGTACAAATGTACATACAGTATCTGTATGAGAAATTACATACACAAGTTAGAAATTAAATGATTTGAAGAGCTATGCTATCGCTCAGAGAGATGTTACAGGCTCAGTGCAGAAATTCACAGGTAGGATTCTGGACTTCTGTCACTTCATGTGTTTTGGCAACGACAGCAGTCTTTTCTGACCTTTCCAATCTGTTTCTCCAGGAGCTAAAAACACTCTGGCACACTCAATATGCCAGATATACTCAACCAGCCACTGGAAAACTGAGCTTTCCAATAGTAAGTCCTTGATATCGATCCTGCTGCAGTAAAGAAGTGTCGTGTGGGAAAAGCCAGGGCTGTGCCAGCTCTGAGATGCCATGGGGAAAGTCCAGTCACAGCAAGTGGAAGTGGGTACATTTTTAGTGACCTGTGGTTGGGCTTGGCAAGGAGTTTTCAGATGCTCCCAACTTGAAATGGGTCTTTGTGAGGACTCTAGGAAGACTCAGCAACAAGCACTCAGAATATGTGGAGTTTCAAGGTGTTTATTCCTTCCAGTGTAACTATCCCTAGCCCCCTCCTCATCTTGTAGCAAAGAAAATCTTCTTCCCCACCTATCCATCTACTCCTAGTTGGCCAATTGCTTCTTTTGTGCAAGGAAGATTAGTGTTATTACAAAAAAAGATTAGTGTTATTACAAAAAAAAAAAAGAAAGAAACAAAATCAGGCCACAAGAGAAATACCCGAGTACGGATATCCATATTTACAGTAAATAGCATCTTGCTCTAGCAGTGGATCAAGTGAAATAAACATGTTTGATCATTAAATCAAACTACGTATGTCAGAATCAGGCTCTGACTGATCAGTTTGCCATAAGCAATGGCTGTCAACTTGAACAGTAATAACTAAACAACATTGTTTTCCCCCTGGAAAAAAAGATAGAGAAACAAATGGCTTCAACACCACTTTTTTAAAGGTACTATAGCAAGTGGATTTTACTGGAACCCATGAAGTTTTTCAGACCTTGAGACAGCGTGAGGTTTCAACAGTCTAGTTAATACAATTTGGGTTTGCACAATGTCATTTGGACAACATCATTACAGAATGCTTCACAATTAATTACATTCAAATAGCAGCTTCTATCCCCTGTGGAGAAAGGGATTAATTGGGTCAGATGTAAATATGCATTTCATGGATCCTACTGAACACTTGCCCATCTCACCAATTTACTATGTAATTTGATACAACTGGTGTACTATGCTCTGGAGATGCACGGGGCGAGCACAGTTGCCAGTTAGGGTAGAAATACACGGGTACAGCAGTGCTGGTATTCTTAGCCTGCGTTATGCTTGGCTCTAACTGCCCGACCCTTTCATTCTCTTGCAGAAATACTAATTTATATTTATTCATGCTGAAATACTCTGCTGTCGAAAATGAGGCTTGGGACAGAACTCAGAACTGTGTCGTGATGGACCCCGGCAACTGTTCTCCTCCCAGGTGTTTTCTCCCCTCCATGGGAAAGAGGACCTGACCATCCCTGCAGTGGGAAACCCTGAAAACAGTAAAGGCGGGAAAACAGCAAAGATAAGCTACCTACAGGGAAAGAACAAAGGAGCCAACTTTGGGGCAAAGTTGTTTCCTTGACCCCTTGTGCAGCCTAAGCCTAAATCTTGGGACTGCAATGGCTTTATACTCTCCTTCTGGAGTCTTGCATAGGGGCAGTTTAGGTTAAACATACTCGTCCTGAAGTCCCCTTCCTTCATTTTTGATCATGAAATGCATATTAGCCAATTTTTTCACTTTTTTTTCCATGAAATAAGGTGGGTCAGAACACATCCAGCAAAAGAATCACGATTTTCTAAAATAGTCTGAAAAACAAAAGTTTGTGCCTGTGGCAGGTGGTTCTTGAAAAGCTACTTCTTGTTGCTTTAAAGCATCAAAAATAAGAACACTGTTTCCTGGCTCTTTCTAGCTTCCTCTGCCCTATTTTCAGTTTGTACTCTCCCCTAGGTACAATAAAATTGAGACATTTGCACCCAGCTGGAGAGTACCTTTCATGAGCTGGAAAACTGCAGAGTTCATTTCTGGCGTATTTCCTGCTGTTCATGAGTAACTACCAGGACAAACTTACTCGAGTGAAGTGCAAACTTCAGTCCCCAAGGCTTGTCAGTTCAGAGCTGATCCTTTCAGCCACTGCATGCTGGGTAGGTACAAGAGAGGACTCGGAGTTTCTAAAGCAAAGTAACACTACCGAGCAAACAAAAAAAACTTCAGGTACTCCTTCTGGCTTTTCCAGTCCCACCTGTCGCAGGTGGTGCAGCATACAGTCATTTCATCATCCCAGACCTGAAAATTGTAATACTACTGTTCTGTAGCCCTTTTAAACTTAGTTTTAAAATGCTTATATCCTGTTCATATCTTATTTAACATTAAGGAGCAATTTGCTAAATTATTTGCATGCTGGCCAACATGAGTCATGGTAATGCATCATGTCCTACTTGGTGCTTTGGTGCTGTGCCTGATCCCTATGGTTTGATTATCTGTCCCCTGCTCCCACAGAGTACTCTGTGTTGCACCACTCTGATCGTTTCAGTGGATAAAAAGATTCACCATTCTGCAGCCTTATCAACTCCCCAGCAGTTCTCCACTTCTCTGGTTTCCACCACCTCTAGAATAGGCATTTTTTCAATGTCCTCAATTTTTTTTTTTTTCTCAGAACTATGAATTTTGTTCTTCTCATTTTGTTCTCCTGGCTTTGCCTCTACTCTGGTACCTGGATTCCATTACAAGCTTGCGCACTTGTACTCTACCAGCTTTAATTAATGCTTAGATATTTTGGGACTTGATATTTGGAGGTCTTTCTCAGGAACTGGTATTACATGTTCCATAAATTAGTCTGCCTTTGATTACAGAATGTTTAATGTGCCTGAATTTTTATTTGCTTTTCAGAGTTCTATCACTTGAAATATAACTATCCTTTTTCTCTTCTGTTTCTTGGTTTGGGGTGAAAAATCCACCCCGTATAGCCCATCATCTTATTGTGTCTGAGGCTGCAAAACACATGAAACACAGGTAGTTGTTTTGAGTTTTTTTACCTTCTCTCCTCTAATAAGGGAGGGAAAAGCTTCCATTTCACTTTTTACAAGAATTGTAAACAGGCCCTAATAATAACCAACTTCTGTCTTCCACTGTTTTTTTGTCTGTGTTTGCTTTTCACTGGAAAATCTGCATTTCCAGTAAGCTTAGTCTGTGCACCTGGACAGACTGCTCTTACTAGATTTTTTTTTTGATCTATTGCTTGGATACCAACCCATGGCTGAACTGCTTCTTTTCCTACAGGTTACTCTTTATTTGGGGACTTCCATCTCTTTAGACTTATGCCTAGAGCTAGACTAAGGATTTATATCAAGATGTTTTCCTAGTTTGAGATGAAGCTTTTGTTTAAATGTTTAAACTCACTGTAGTAAGTCCATTTAATGAACAATAAAGATGCTTTGACTGATGTTAACTAGGGCCATTCCTAGCCTATTCATGCTCACAATAAAAAGACAGACAAGGACATTCAGATGAAGTCATAAGGTGACATGGCAACATGTTGAAATGTATTGTGTCTGTTATTTAACTGGTTCTTTGCAAGCTAAATGATCATTTTGGTGTATTTATCTTCCACTGGATTTTTTCTGCGCAGTTACATTAAAGTGCTAATGCAATTGCCCTGGAGAAATAAAAATAACCACAATATCTTGAGGGTGTTTATCTATAGCAGCAGCTATGTGCTCTTTAATCCATTAAATAAGCAAGATGCAAGAGAGAGAGAGAAAGCCATTAAGACTCAGATTCCTATTTTTCACAATGAAACTTGTGAGCTTGAGCTCGCTCGGCGAGTACCAAAAGTAGCTCAACAAAACGGGCTTTCCTTGAGCACTTCCATTATTCACATGATGCATCACCTTACATAACATAAAGTGTACACGTCATGCCACTGAGTGCAGTGCACACGGATGCTAGCAGGCAAATATTTCCACCGGGGACAGTAGTACCAAGTGTTTTAAAGGCAAAGTCAGGCTGAAGGCACTGATTTTTTTCAATGGGAAAGTCTAGAAAATCTTAGAAAATTGTTTGGCGGGTGTGATGGATGGATTTCGATATGATTAGAACGGCAGAGCTGGTCTTTGAAAATTGGTGTTAATGCATACCTCTTTTCCTTTTTGAAGATGGAAATACTGTATTATCTTGACAGCTGCAGTGCCTTTGGGTACTTGGGGTACCCACCTCACCACCTCTCTGGTTTCAGCTGGGGTAGAGTTAATTTTCTTCCTAGTAGCTGGTGTAGTGTTGTGTTTTGGATTTAGGATGAGAATAATGTTGGTAACACACTGATGTTTTAGTTGTTGCTGAGCAGTTCTTACACTAAGTCAAGGACTTTTCAGCTTCTCATACTGCCCAGCCAGCAAGGAGGCTGGGGGGGCACAAGAAGCTGGGAGGGGACGCAGCCAGGACAGCTGACCCAAACTGGCCAAAGGGATACCCCAGACCATGTTATGTCACGCTGAACAATAAAACTGGGGGGGGCTGGCAGGGGGGGGGTGGCCCGCTGCTTGGGTACTGTCTGGGCATCGGTCAGCAGGTGGTGAGCAATTGCATTGCACATCACTTGTTTTGTATATTCTGTTATCATTATTATTACTGTTTTCCCTTCCTTTTCTCTCCTGTTAAACTGTCTTTATCTCAACCCATAAGTTTTACCTTTTTTCCGATTCTGTCCCCTGTCCCAGCGGGGCGGGAGTGCGCGAACGGCTGTGGGGTGTTTAGCTGCCTGCTGGGTTAAACCACACGACCACGGGCAGCTCCATCCAGAGGCCAGCAGTTCTCTGGAGCACTTGACCAGGTGCTGCCATCTTTGCTTAGTGGAGTTATCCTTTGCTGCTGTAATCACTTAGTCTCAGTCCCAGCTCTTTCATTTGAAAACACCATTTGTGCCTCCCTTTGCTAATCTGCATGCATGTGAACCCCCTTGGCTGCAGCATTGTTATTTTTATTGCTCTGTGTTCCCTGCACATGGGATTAAAGTCTGTCACAGCCTCCAGCTGCACAGTATTTCGTTCAAGCTATAAAGTATTGCTTTTAACACTAACGCTCCCAAACTTAACCCCTATTTTTGGTCACAGTGGTAACCATCACACATATAATTTAGGAAGTCATCTTTGAGATGATGGTATGAATACTAGTGTACTGTGACTCCTTTTGACTACTGATCGTATAATAATTACTGTTTTCAAAAAGGGATGATTGAACCTGTGTAAACAGAGTTCTTTGCTTCCCTGGAAACCCATCATTTTGAAAAATAACCAAATATTGTTTGATTATTACAAATCATATTTTAAAAAGAAGTTCTTTTCTTTTAAGTGATCTGGCACTATGCAAATTTAGATTTTAATATAATGAAACTGTTCTACATCCTCAGTACCATCAGACTCATGGCTTCTGCAGCCTGTACCCTCTATATGAAAAAGTAGTGTCATGATATACAATAAATAGGCAACCATTTCTCTCAGCAGTGAAGCATTGCTACTGATGGGTGTATTTCACTGTGAGCAGGAAGACTACACGAACCTTTAGGACAAGCATTGAATGCTTCCTCCAACAGAAATTGCAAGGGGAAGGCAGACAGGTTGAAGCACTGATTACCTGAGGATATAGGGATTTATTCTGTATGGAAGATGGCAACAGGTCCTGATAGTGCAATCTTTTCCAATGCAATGACAGGTCAATGGTTCAGCTGTAAATACAGTTTCTGGACCATCAACGATATGACCCAGACTTTCCTAGAGAAACATTAACCAGTGTGATCTTTGGCTTAAGAGATCCAAAGGTCTCTTAAGGTGTCTTGTGCTCTCAGGCAATGCTCTGAGGGTTGTAGCACTGAGAAGAACAAGAGCCAGCAGAAGCAATAATGAAAGCAGTGACAGAGATATAGGCTTACAAAACCAGGAACACTATTTTTCTTGTTTAGTAGATCCAGCTACTAAATCCAGGAATCCTGGTCAGGCATGATTTAGCACCTATTTTTTCTCTCCCAAGATTAGCACTGAATGATGCAGTATAAATATTCAATCATCACCCCTCTTTTACACTGTCTCCTCTTGACTATGACTTTTAGATTTGCATTCACCATATACCCTTGGTTCAGTGAGCAATACCTCAGCAAGTCAAGCTCCCTGCTTGTGACCTTCTTGCGGCACCACAGGCTATGTTGCTATGTTCTCCTCTGCACATAAGCGTCCCTCTCTTGAACAGAAAAGTACCAAGCTGCAGCTACGGTAGCATTGCTCCAGAAACCTTTACCTTGGTATGTCTCCTCTGTTCACCTCTCAAGTGCACATCACTTGTGTGGTGAGAGTTCTCCAGGGGAAATCAACAGCAGTGCAGCTCCAGCTCTTAGGGCTCTGCAGCAAAAGTACTGCAGCGACATAGTCCCTCTGTGTACTGCCCTGGCTGTATATCTAATATACAATATTCAAAAGTAGAAGGGAGGTTTCTGCAAGCTTTTCTTAGAGAAAGGATAACCGGGCCTTACATGAACTTTAGCTGGACTACTAGCACTTTGTGACTGATGAGACATGCAACACTGAGTACTTACTTGGACTGGTTTTGTAGTTGTACGGCATCAGCTTTCTGGTGGCAGCATAGTAATATTGGTCATATCTTCTAGAGAGACCCTGAATTTTTTCTTTTTATGTTCAGTTTAGTATATGTGTAAATATGATTGTTTCTACAATAGAAAGTATCCAGAAATGAAGGCTCTCTTCTACTGCTTTTTATCGTAGCTCTGAAAGTGAACAATTTATTACATTGCAAATCCTCTATCCTAATTTTGCTGTGTAACGTGAACTGTGGTTTTTGCTTTGATTTTGAAAGCTACTAATTCCCCTTACAGTGTACAAAATCCACTGAAAACATCTGCATCTTATAATCACGTAACTTTGCAGAGCTTGATCAAAGTCAGAGGACCGTTACAGCTCAAAAGCTGCTCAGGCAATGTTTTTGTTCTGGGAAATCAGGTCCTGAAAAATTTAAATCCCGGTCTCATTTTATTTAAATGAATACATTTCATTTCTCAGCCACCAGTACCAACCAGTGAGCTGTACACTAAGCTCATTTCTTTCTCCATCACTGATTTTATTACCTCCACAACTCACCCATAATCTGGATCTATCAGCTGCTATCATATTGCTTCTGATATGCTACACGTTAAACTGTGTAAAAGATTTCAGCCCCATAGCTCTTCTCCAAGCAAATAAAAAGAAACCAATGAAAAACATTTTTTCATTCATAGCTATTCATACTCCACTAAACAGGGCTCAGGACATCATGAGGAGGAACACTGCAGGTTGACGGTTCAGGAATAAATACCATACCAATAAAAATGCATTTCATTATACATACCAAATTTTGTTGGAATGCACTCATCTGAAAGATGACACAATGTGGGATTTACTGTCTCAAGGCAATACTGTCTCAAGGCAGTACCATCTCAAGGCATCAACACAAAAAGGAAGCCTATGGAGGGTAGAAGCAAGGACAGGTAGCCTGGGAGGAATACAGAGAAATTGTCTGAGCAGCCAGGGATCACATTAGGAAAGCCAAAGCCCTGATAGAATGAAATCTGGCCAGGGACATCAAGGGCAACAAGAAAAGCTCCTACAGGTACATCGGTGATAAAAGGAAAACTAGGGAAAATGTGGGCCCTCTCTGGAAGGAAATGGAAGACCTGGGCTCCCGGGACATGGAGAAGGCTGAGGTACTCAATGACTTTTTTGCCTCAGTCTTCACCGGCAAGTGCTCCAGCCACACCACCCGAGTCACAGAAGTCAAAGGCAGGGACTGGGAGAATGAAGAACCACCCACTGTAGGAGAAGATCAGGTGCAAGACCATCTAAGGAACCTGAAGGTGCACAAGTCCTTGGGACCTGATGAGATGCATCCACGGATCCTGAGGGAACTGGCGGATGAAGTGGCTAAGCCACTACCCACCCTATTTGAGAAGTTGTGGCAGTCAGGTGAAGTTCCCACTGACTGGAAAAGGGGAAACATAACCCCCATTTTTAAAAAGGGAAAAAAGGAAGACCCAGGGAACTA
>JANHGO010000046.1:25650863-25677518 GCA_024606505.1 Aquila spilogaster | reverse complement strand
GAGCCTGCTTTGGCAGGGGAGTTGGACTAGATGATCTCTGGAGGTCCCTTCCAACCCCTACAATTCTGTGATTCTGTATTATGCCACCTCTGCTTTTTCCCTGTAGACACAAGCACTTACATACACAAATGCCTGTGGAAGGACCTGTCTGCTAGAATATTGTCGGACTTTGTGGTCTAATAAGTAAGCGGCAGTTGAATAGCTACCTAATTTGCCACTGTCCCTCTGTAAAAGTTAGGACAAGAACTTGCAAAACTTGAAGAAGGGCAATTTTCCTCTGTGAAAGCCTCAGTAGGTCTATAGAGAATACCTATACAGCTTATAGATGGAGCTGAAAACTTGATGAGCCAGAGCAGAAAGTCATTCTCTGAAGACCTGAGTACTCACTTATTGCTATAAATATCTGTAAACACAAGAATGCTGCCTGAGTTTCACATGGGAGATCCTATGACAGTGGCAGGGTCATCGACCTGTCAGTTTGCATGGAATGCTTATGCATTGTTAGCACCCTCATTGCATAAGCAATTAAATACATGGTAGCATACTAATTAATGTAATTAGGTACATAATGGTTAAAAAATTAGTATTAGACCTCAATAGTATTGGACCTCAAGACCATGAACGTGGCCAAACTTTAGTTTTTTCAGACATACTTCTTGTACAGCTTTTGCCTGTGATAAAGAAAGCTAGCATAAGTTAACAGAGAGTAGATAAATGTATTTCTTGGAGAGTTTGTGCTAGACAGTATCAGGGCTACCTCTGTGCAGCTACCAACATGAGTCTGAAGAGGAAACACACAACTTGCTTTCCTGGAATGAAGTTTAAGAGCTCACAGTTGTGCAACTCAGATAATCCCTAATGAACACAGTTTGTGATCTCTGCTCTTAATTAGCTATTCTTTTGACGGATGAAGATTACAGAGCACCCGAAGGCAAGTCTCCACCACCAGCCAGCCTGGGAAGGCTTAACAGAAACTGAGTAAGTCAGTTACAGACAGAGCACTTCCACGTGACTAGCAGAAAGAATCACCTCAGAAACCTTTGCAGAGAGCAAGGTGAAGAGAGTAAAGTGAAAACTAAGACTTCCCACCTCCTTGGATTTGTGTCATGACATCACAGAGAAATAAAAACCTTGGCATTCTGGCAGAATAGCTGCACTTATGCAAGTGGATCGTATCTATGTATGTACAAATGCGCACACAGAGCATGTTTTCAAAATTATACACATGGGACAGAAATTTAATGATTCAAAGAGCTATGCAGCCCCTCAAATAGAAGTTCCAGGCTTGCTGCAGAAATTCAAAGCTATAATTCTGGACTTCTGTTGGTCCTCATGTTTAGGTAATCACAGCAGCCTTTTCTGACCTTTCCAATCTGTTAATCCAAGAGCTGAAAACTGAGCTGGCACTCAGTATGCCAGATAAACAAAACCAAACACTGAAAAACTGAGCTTGCCAAAAAGAACACCAAGAACACCAGCAGTCCTTCCTGGCATTGATCTTGAAGTAAATAAATGTTGGGTGGGCAGAACAAGGGCTGTGCCAGCTCTGAAATGCCTTGAGAGTATCCCAGTTACAGAGAATGGGAATGGGTAAATTCTTAGTGACCTGTGGTAGGACTTGGCAAGGAGTTTTCAAATGCTTCCAGTTTCAAATGGATGAGGAATTTGGGAAGACAGCAAGCACTCAGCCTATTTGGACCTTCCACTGTATCTCTTCCTAGACCCTTCCTCGTGCAGTAGCAAAGAAAATATCATTTCCTACCACCCATTCCCAGTTGGACAATTACTTCTTTTCTGCAAGATGAGAGATCAGTGTTATTGGAAAGAAAATAGAAAACAAACAAACAACAACAACGAAAAAACATTTGTGAGAAGTACCCAAATACAGATAACCATGTTTACACTAAACAGCATTTTTCTCTAGCAGTGGATCAAGTGGAGTTAATAACTCTGATCACTACAGCAAACTAAAAATGTCAGTAACTGACTCTGATCAACCAGTTTGCTATAAGTAATGCTTATTACCTTTAAAAAGGAATTACACTCTAGTTAAGAAAGAAGAGAGAGAGAGAGAGAGAGAGAGAGAGAGAGAAACAGTATACTTCAACACCACTTTTTTAGAAGTACTATAAAAACTGGATTTTACTGCAACCCATTAAGATTTTCAGACCTTGAAACAGCATGAGGTTTCAACAGTCTATTTAATACAATTTGGTTTTGCACAATGTCATTTGGACAACATCATTACAGAATGCTTCACAATTAATTACATTCAAATAGCAGCTTCTATCCCCAGTGGAGAACAGGATTAATTGGGTCAGATGTAAATATGCGTTTCATGGATCCTACTGAACACTTGCCCATCTTACCAATTTACCATGTAATTTGATGCAACTGGTGTGCTATGCTCTGGAGATGTACAGAGCAAGCACGGTTACAAGTTAGGTTGGAAATACACAGATACAGCAATGCTCATATTCTTAGCCAATATTATCTTTGGCTGCAAAAGTATGACCCTTTCATTCTCTTGCAGAAACACTTATTTGTATTTATTCATGTTGAAATTCTCTTCTGTTGAATATAAAATTTAGGATGGAATTCAGAACTGATATAAAGTGTTGTGATCAGCATGGGATCAGAAGTTGTTCCCCTCCTTGATATTTTTACCCTCCCCTTGGAAAGAAGAACTGACCATACCTGCAGTGAGAAACCCTGAGACTGGGGCCTTGTTTGGTCCAGATTCTGGGCAGGAAAAGACTAAATGTAAGTTACCTACGTGGGATGAACAAAGTAGCCAACATGGGACAAAGTTTGACCCCATGCTGGCAAACCTCTTTTCATGTCCAAAATCTTGGGACTACAATAGTTTTTTACTGTCTTTATGGAGTCTTAGGAAGGGACATTTTAAGTTAAGTGTACTCCTCCTGAAGTGTTCTTCAGTTTTGATCACCAAATGTTTTTTCAACATTCTTTTTCACAGAATTTTTCGTGAAATAAGGTAGGCCAGAACATATTCTATGAAAGAATCACTGTATCTAAAATAATCCAGAAAATACAAGTTTGTGCCTGTGTCAGGTGGTCCTTGAAAAAATACTTCTTGTTGCTTTAAAGCACCAAAAATAAAAACACTGATTCCTGGCTCTTTTTAGCTTTCTCTGCCCTATTTTTGGTTTGCACTCTCCCCTAGGTATAATAAAAAATGAGACATTTCCACCCAGCTGGGGAGTACCTTTCATGAGCTGGAAAACTGCAGAGTTCATTTCTGGCATATTTCCTGCTGTTCTTGAGTAACTACCAGGACAAACTCACTTCAGTGAACTGCAAACTTCAGTCCCCAAGGCTTATCAGTTCCAAACTGGTCCTTTCAGCCACTGCATGCTGGGTAGATACGAGAGAGGACTTGGAGCTTCTAAAGCAAGAGTAACACTACCGAGCAAACAATAAAACTCTATCAGGTACACCTTCAGGCTTCTCTAGTCTTATCTGTCCCAGGTGGCACAGCATACAGCTATTTCACAGTTCCAGATCTGAAATCTTGTGACTTCATTATTCTGCAGCCTCTTTAAAATTAGTTCTCTGACCCTTACATCCTGTTCATATCTTAATATTAAGGAATCGTGTACTTTCAGGTTAGTCAGTGTAAGTCTTTATGGTGCATGATGTCCCAGCTACTGTTTTGGAGCAGCACCTGGTCCCTACATTGTGATTATCTTTCCCTTTCTCCCACAGGATACTCTGCATTGCCCCATTCTGGTCATTTCAGTCGATACTAAGGTTCACCATTTTGCAGTCTTACCAACTCCCCATCGGTTCTCCACTTGTCTGGTGTCCACTACCTATAGTCTGCCTTCAATTATAGAATGTTTAATGCACCCAATATTTTTATTCGGGTCTCAGAGTTCTCTCCTTGAAAATACGACTGTCCTTTTTTTCTTCTATGTCTTAGTTTCAAGTGCAAAAAAAAAAAACCACCAGAACACAGTTCATCATCATATATCATCTGAAGCTATATTACCCATTAATCACAAATACTTGTTTATTATGAGTTTGTCTAGCTTCCCTCCTCCTACACTATTGTAAGAAAAACTCAAATTCCATTTTTCACAACAGTTATAAGCAGTCCCTTACAAACAAACAAACAAACGAAGTTCTCTCTTCCATTTCGCCTCTTTGTCTATGCTTGCTTTTTACTGGAAAATCTGCATTTCCAGTAAGCTTAGTCTGTTCTGCTGATTACACAGCAGATTCCACCCCCATGACTGAACACCTTTCCCTACAGGTTACTCTTCATTTTAGGACTCACTGTTATGTGAGTTTTTTGGCTTGTGCCTAGAGCTAGACTGATTTCTATCAAGGTGTTCTTCTAGTTCAAAACGATGCTTTTGTTTAAATGCTTGAACTCCCTACAGCAATTCCATTCAATAAATAATAAAGATACTTAGACTGATGTTAAGTAGGGCCATTGCTAGCTCACAGTAAAAAGGCAAACAAGGACATTCAGATGAAGCCGCAAGGTGACACAGCAACATGTTGAAATGTACTGTGCCTATTATTTAACTGGTTCTGTGCAGTTGTACTGACTACTTCTTCAAGCCAAATTATCATGTTAGTTTATTTACCTTCTGCTGGATTTTTTTTTCTGTGCATTTACATTACAGTGCTAATGCAATTGCCCTGGAGAAAGAAAAGTAACTGCAATATCTTGAGGGTGTTTATCTATAGCAGAAGCTACCCACTCTTTAATCCGCTAAGTAAGCAAGATGTCAGAGAGAGAGAAAGCCATTCAGGCTCGGATTCCTATTTTTCACAATGAAGCTCATGTGTTAGAGCTCGCTCTGTGTGCACCAAAAATAGCTCAGCAAGAAGGGCTTTCCTTGAGCACTTCCATTATTCACATGATGCGGCATCTTACATAACGCACACCCTGCACGTTATCCCACCGAGTGCTGTACACACAGATGCTAACGGACAAAAATTTCCATTGGGGACAGTAGTACCAAGTGTTTTAAAGGCAAAGGCAGGCTGTGATTTTTTGAGCTGACAGGTCTAGGAAATAGAAAATCGTCTGGGTTTCTGACAGAGGGATTTCAGCGCAATTAGAACAGCAGACAGCCTTTGAAAATCACTATTGTTCAACATGTATTTCATCTCCTTTTTGAAGATGGAAATGTTTGATCACCTTGACGTGGTGGCATTTTTTTTTGGTGGATACCTGCCTGCTCATGGGCAGCTCTATCCAGAGATCAGCAGTTCTCTTGACCGTTCGGCTGGGTGCTGCCTCCTTTGCTTAGCAGAGTTATCCTTTGCTGCTGTAATCACTGAGTCTCAGTCCCAGCTCTGTCATTTGAAAACACCATTTGTGCCTCCCTCTGCTAATCTGCATGCATCTGAGCCCCCCTGGTTGTGGCACTGTTATTTGTACTGCTCCATGTTCCCTACACGAGATTAAATTCTGTCACAGCCTCCAGCTGCACAATTTTTTGTTCAGGCTGCAAAGTTATAATTGCTTTTAACACTAACACTCCCAAACTTAACCCCTACTCTTGGTCACGGTGTAGTTTAGGACGTCATCTTTGAGACACTGGTATGAATACTAGTGTACTGTGACTAATTTTGACTACTGATCATGTAACATAATAATTACTGTTTTCCAATGAAGCTGATTGAGCCTGTGTAAACAGAGCTCTGCTTCACTGGAAACCCATCATTTTGAAAAAATAACCAAATCTTCTGTGATTATTACAAATAATATTTTAAAAAGAAGTTGTTTTCCTTCAGGTGATCTGGCACTTAGCAAATTTAGACTTCAGTATAGTGAAATTGTATTACATCCGCCATGCCATCAGACTCACGGCTTTTGCAGCCTGTACTCTCCCTATACAAAAAGTAATATCATATTGTACAGCAAATAAACAACCATTTCTCTCAGCAGTGAGATATGGCTACTGTTGGGTGCACTTCATTGTGAGCAGGAAGACTACACAAATCTTTAGGACAAACAGTGAATATTTCCTCCAAGAGAAACTGCATGGAAAATGCAGACAGGTTGAAGGGCTGTGTAGCTGAGGATATAGAGTTTAATTTCTTATGGAAAGTGGCAACAGGTCCTGATATTTCAGTTGTTTCTAACACAGGGATGGGTCATTTGTTCAGCTGTAATTACAAGTTTGGAACAGTCAGCAGTACAACCTAAACTTTCCTGGAGAAACATTAACCTTCCCGACTTCTGACAGTCTCAGATTTCTTGTGCTGTTATACAAGGCTCAGAAGGTCACACTACTATGAGGAACACAACACAGAAGAATGAAAGCAGGGAGGTAGGCTTACAAAACTGAGAACAGTTCTGAGGATCAATCTGCTTAATCCAGGAATCTTGACCTGGCATGGCTTGGTGTCTATTTCTTCAAATTAGCTCTGACTAATGCAGTATAAGTACTAAACCACCTCCCTTTTTCCCTGTCTCTGCTTGACTATGTCACAGTCATTCGCCTGTGACTTTTAGGTTTGGATTCACCATAAGCCCTTAGCTCAGTGAGCAATAATTCAGTGAGCCACACACTCTGCTTGTGAGACTTCTTGTGGTACCACAGGCTATATTCCCTTCTGCAGATAAGCGTCCTTCTCTTGAGCAGAAAAGTACAAAGCTTCAGCTATGACAGCCCTGCTCCAGAAACCTCCACCTTACTAGAGCAAATCACTTCTGTGGTGGGAGTTCTCTAGGGGAAATCAACTCCAACACAGCTCCAGCTCTCGGGATTTTGCAGCAAAAATACTACAGAGACACGGTCTCTTGTTGTGTAGTCCTGGATGTGTGTGAAATACATGATATTCAGAAGTAGAAGAGATATTTCTGCAAGTTTTCTGCAGGCAGAGAGTAGCTGGGTTTTAGGTGAACCAAGCTGGAATACTAGCACTATGTGACTGATAAGACAGACAATGAGTCTTGGTTTGGACTGTTTTATTAGTTATGACATCAGCTTTCCAGTGGCAGCATAGTAATATTGGTTATATCCCTAAAACATTTGTGCTTATGTTCATTTTTGTATATGGGTAAATGCGATTACTTCTACAGTAGGAAGAATGCAGAAATGAAGACTCTTTTCTACTGTTTGCTATTGTTGCTCTTTAAGTGAATGATTTATTGCACTGCAAGCCCTCTAACACAATTTTGCAGTGTAACAGGATCTGTTATTTGCTTTGATTTTGAAAGCCAGTAATTTCCCTTGCAGTGAACAAAATCTACTAAAATCATCTACATCTTATAATCTCATAACTTTACAGACCTTGATCAAAGTAAGAGGCCTATTACAGCTCAAAAGCTATTTGGGCAACGATGTTTCTGTTTTGGAAAACCAGGTCCTGAAAATTTTAAATTCTAGTCCTCTTTTATTTGAACGAATGGATTTCATTTCTCAGCCACCAGTAGCAAGCAATGAGCTGAACACTAAGCTTGTTTCTCTCTCCATCACTGATTTTATTACTTCCACAACTCACCCATAATCTGGATCTATCAGCCGCTATCATACTGCTTCAGATCTACTACGCATCACACTGTGTAAAAAATTTCAGCCCCATGGTTCTTCTCAAAACAAGTAGAAAGAAACCAATGAAATACATCTTTTTTTCTTCAAAGATATTCATACTCCACTAGACAATGTTTAGGACATGACAAGAAGGAATACCGCAGGTTGACAGTTCAGGAATAAATACCATACCAATAAAATGCATTTCATTATATGTACCTAGTTTGGCTGGAACACGGTCATCTGAAAGATGACACCGTGTGGGATTTTCTACATCAAAGCACTTCCGATGCTCCTGCACCATATTCGATCCCCTAATTCCCATCCTCCCCCATATATATGTACAGGGCCAGGGTACAAAATACACATACACTTTCCTTAGGTTTGGAGTAGGAACAGCACAATCCAACCATGGAAAATAGCAACCATAAGGAAGGGCCACAAGAACATGCAACATGAAACTGCTGTTCATGCTGGGGACAGTACTCTATATTTTGTGGGGACATTTAGCAAAGAGAGTGCAAGAGGCTACTGGCGATGCCATGAAAATCATCCGTTCTGCTGATTTATGACATCGTTGCACATACTAAAGCTCTCTCACTTTCTCTTTCTCACTACAGTTTTACCCTCAAACTTGAATTGCCGATCTGATTCACTGTCCCGTAAGCTGACGACTCTTTTCTCTGCAAGCCATTCATGCGCCTCACGGAATCGACGCTTTCATTCCCAACAGTCATAGTCTGTGCCTGTCCCCAGAGTGTCAGCATACATAGCAGCAGCAAGAATGAGAACAGCACAATGGCAACACAACAACACATACATAACACACAAAGAGAAGAGTGGCTCAGTTAGAGAAGACCATCATGCAAAACAACGTGAACCGCTTTTGAGGCAAAACAGAGAAAATCATGAGATACAAACTCAAGTAAAGAGATACAAAAAATGCCTCATGAAGAGTTGGCCTCAGTGTCATAACTCTCTAGTTTGAAATTTGTGAAACCAGATTCATAGGAAAAGTAATAGAAACCCTGTGCAACTGTATGTCTCTTGCACTTACAGAGTATTATGCAGTGTTTAATCAGGGAATTTCCCATTTTGTGTAGAATCAACTGACTTGCTTGAGTGGTTTCTTCTGATGACTAGGTTTCAAGTACCTTTCCCTTAACAGTTACCAAAATAACCATTCTGACAGCAGATGAATGACCACTTCCATAGCCAAAATCTCATAATTTTCAAGTGACATCACTGCCATACTATTACTTACCGGTAGTGTCATCTTGGCAACTAGTTCATCTCTGAAGAAGACATCATACCCAAAACTGAAATTATAGACTCCATACAGCAGCTTCTGCTGTTGCAATGTTGTTACTTCAAACAAAGGTTTCTGGTGGCAGTGTATCTGCTATGTGTGCCTGCAGATGGGCAAGCATTTCTGTTCCCTCTCAGAATCTGAATGAGAATCTCAATTCACTTGACAACAGCATTAAACCAGAGGACAGTACTGGATTGCTTCCCAGAGCATCCATCAAATATTCCATTAGCTACAGAATAATTATTAGACAGACCTGTCAAAACACAAATGCCCTATGCCATTCTTGTTATTTCTCAAGTAAGGAAACCATTATTAGCAACTTGAAACCTTCATGTGACTCAAGCGTATATTTACTTTGCCTAGCAAATGTTTTTGCGGAGAAGCAAACCTAAATGTTTCTGCTGATACTGAGTTCCAGTGAAAGAAATACAGGAAGGATGTAGTTGCTACAATAATGGGAACTGATCGTAAATATTGACTAAAATTCAGTTTAATATCTATTCCTGCCTTTTTATTTAACAAATAAGAAATCAGGAAAGATTGACAGACTTCCTAAAAATATTTCCAGACTGACGACTACATTAAAAACAAGCCTCTCTTCTACATTTCAGTTACTGGTATAAAATTATATAACCATAATAATCACAAAACGTTCCTTTGTAAAAAATTGAAGTTAGTATCAGTAATAAAATTTGAAATTGTCCTCATCCTTTTCTTTTTCCCAGTGATTGTGTTTACTGGTTTCAGCAGGGAAATACACCAGTCATTGGTGGTTTAGAAGTGAGGACACAACTGCTGATCACAGGGGGCTATGTTAAAGAATCTCCGGTTTTAGCAAGAAAACACCAGAAAAGACAGGTCTTAAGCGTATGCTTGTGTTAGCATGTCTGGATGATTTCAGAGAAATAATAATGTTAGTATGCTGTCTATATCATTGTTCTTCATCTGTTAATTGGTGTCATATAACAACATAATATTTGGGGATTAAAAGAAAATCTGAGGTCAGTCTAGCCTAAATAGCTAATAAATGTATGGGTAAAGGTACATCTGCTTCAGCAATTTTAAGAAGAGAATAAAATTCTTGGAATCAGTAACCAGTCTATTGACATTTACTGATATCTTTATGAACTGTAAATAAAGCCAGCAGATAATTTTCAACCCCTTTGTAAAGAGCAAATCACAAAAAAAGGCAACATTAAAATGAGACTGTCCATCGAGGGCAAGAGCTGAGGCGAGAAACCAACCTCTATGTCAAGTATGCTGTCAGGGTAAAGTTGGGCACTTAAGTAAAGAGCAACTATACCTTGTTTTGTCTTCTTTGCCTTCTTCGAAGCCTCAGAAACTCCTTATGCTGCCGTGAAACAAAATTGACTGCTGCATATTCCAGTAATGCAGCAAAGACAAAGAGAAGGCACACGGCCATCCAGATGTCAATAGCTTTTACGTAGGAGACCTAGAAAGGAGAAAGACACAGCATATTATATTCCAAACTTCTTCATAAGTTGATGTGAAGAAGTAAGCACATTTCTGTACAGCATGAGATTCAATTGTTTGACGATGCAAGGTTTTTTGTTTTGGTTTCTTTTGTTTGTTTTGGTTTGTTGCCTTATTGGCTTACAAAAAAAATACAATTATCTGACTATTCACAGAAGTGTGTGTTCACGTGTACCAAGAATACATGAGTTATGAGTGACTGCCTTGAGCAAGAGAATCAGGATTTGTCTAATAAAACCCAATTCCTCTTACATACTCAAAATCCCAGTTTATCAGAAAGAATGTGAATATAAAATCTACTGAGAAATGACTCTAGAAAAGTTATATTTATCACCTTTTTTTTCCTCTTTCATGAAACAAGTATTATATTCATTGATTAGCTACATTTGCTATCCATAACCTGAAAGTAAACTCAGGGTACTGTATCTTAATGACTTAACTTCACTAATATATGTGTTATTAAATATTCAGTCACAGTCACTTGATCCTTATCCAACAACTCTATGAGTAAAAATAAATCTTCAGACATCATCTAGTAGAAATATCCAAATACTAGATGTCTTTGTTCTAGTAAAAGCCTATTCTGTTTCCACTTGTTCACAGTAAAATCAGAGGTATTAAGCACTGTAATGCCACAAGATTTTGATCACATTACTCACACAGCAGGCCAAATATCAGCCAGTTAATGAGCTGCACACTATCCATATCAAAGGTACATTGGCCTCCACAGCTACATTTGGTCTCTGTCTTTCTTTGTAGTCTTACAGTTTTTAAGCAAGGATCTTGTGATTAGGAAACAGCAGGATATCTCTTCTGTTTATCAGGTATTCCATCCAGGGTGGAATTATAATTATCTGACTTTTGTGTCTGCGAAGTATGTGTGAGCTAGATACCTAAAGTCCTTTGATGTAAATAAATCAAGGTATGAAGATTAGTAGGCATTTCTAGGATGCAATACATGTGAGCTGTTTTAGACGTCTACTTTAGGATGAGATGACTAACACTTAGTAGCACTTTTTTGTCTTCAGGTCTGTATATAGGAGCTTAGAACCCCATGATGTCAGCATAGATGTGTGGGACTTTATGCAGTTGACTAAATAAAAGCGTTGCATACTGCCATCAGGAACTTAGCTATCACTTCCTAATACAGCAGAGCACAAATCTGTTATCATACACGCTGGTCCTCTGGAGATGGTTCACGTACCCAACAGTATTTCAAATGTCATCATCACACTACTGAATTGAGATAAGAAAGATGGACTGAACCCAAACCCTGAAAAATTATAATCAACAGGTATACAGTGTCAGAACAGTACTCTGCAAAGTAAACAGTTCAATGCAGTCCATATACACAGGAGTCAGAAAAGACAGAAGAGAACAATGTGTTCTGAATCTTCAAGTCCAATATTTAGTAGACACAGTCTCCACTGGAGGATGGAGTCTAACCCTAGGATGTTTTGCACATGCTATTAAAAATGATCTTGCTTTCATGCTCATGGCTACCATTTAATGATGAAGAGAAGTACACCTATCTCTGTAGATTTTTGCCACGATCACCGTGTGCTTGAATGGCATTGTATTTTTAAAGCCTGTAGAACACTTTTTGTTAACACGTAATGAAATGCACTGCACTGTGTGCTCCAGCAAGCAATATGAGAAGAGGAACTAACATTTAAAACCTTGCAGGAAAGATACAGAGCTCCATTTTGCAGATCTTGAACACTGAACAGGATATTTCAGAGGAGTGAAGAATTGCTATTCAACCTGCATTAGGGAAGCACACGTTGCTGCCAAGACTGTAGTCCCTTTCCACACTGTAGTGGATGCCCACTGCAAGGTTCACAGGACCACATGCCCAGGCTGAGATAAAGAGGAGCATTTAGCAGGCAGAGGTGATACGAAGGATCTATGCCTTTCAATGAGATTCACCACAGGCATGCAGTTCTCTCTCACAAGCATAGAAAAATCATACAAGTTACTTCTTCACTGAGCAGCTGTGAAACCCAGTGAAAACTCTGCAATATCCAAGACATTCTGTGCCACAGGCTGAAGCTCAGTAGGAATCAACTCACTGTAATTTCTGTAAAATGCAGCTGAGTTTAGGCTGTTTGTTACCTTCCTTGAAGGGGCAGCTTGTTTTCCTTTACAAATGCCCTGAGGAGACATAATAGACATGCATAAACAGCCGGACTGTGCTGCCAGAGACAGCACAATGCAGGCAGCTGAAACCACGAGAATCAGCATTTGTGACTGCGCAAATCCCATCCTAGAGAGCTCATAGCAGTGATGGCAAAATAATAAAGGAAACCCTGAGTTAGACTTCCAGCCACTGACACAGCGCTGCCATAAATGGCGTCCACATTGCTGAGCTAGATGGATTGTTTTAACTCCAGGCTGCCGGGCTGGGATCACAGTATACTTGACAGGTATGTAGCTTGTTTTATTGTTTAGCCATTGCTGCACCACAGAACAGCTTTAAGCAAGCAAACAATGAAACTATTTTCAACAACACAATAAAAATAAAAATATGCAAAATTCTAGAATAAGCGAAATCTGACTCCCTCAATTCAAATTATTTTATATAATTTTATCTGTATTTCCTCAGTATGTCCAAAACTCTGCTGCTGAAACCCTAGAAGTCTCTGCAACATTCTGAAGCGAGACTTATTTCTAGCCACTCCAGTGCCTGGAAAACCAAGTGGATCTTTTACATCAAGGAAGTCATCCTCTGGTACACATTTCCAGGGAAGCATTAAAGTCAGTGACCAGACTTAGAAACAGCACTTTGGTATCTAAAACATCCACAAAGTAAAAAATCTGTAGGCTTCAGGGTCTCTTTCTGCTCCAGCTGAATGTCATCTGTCTTTCTCTCATCTGGAAAGGACCACAGCCACCAGACCACAGACTGCTCTGAAGTGGGCTTCTCCCAGCCACCCCTGCTGAAGCTGCTCCACTTTGTATGAGAATACATGGAAATACATTGGTCTAGGGACTGGAAACAGACCTTTTTCTTCCCAGATGTAAATCTTGACCTCTGGAATATTAATTCATTCTCTTTCTCTGTGTTCCAAACACATGTAGGGACTGAGAGGGCCCTGTCACAGAGAACTTCATGGTGGCTGAACAATTTCCTCAGGGAAACGAGCACAGAAAGGTTGTGAATTTGATCTGTGCACTCCAGGTGAATGCTATAACCACTTGCCTACCAGATGCTGCAGCTTCTCACTGTGGCATCTCGCATGTGAATGAAATGCCCTTTCCTGGGAGCTCCTCAGCGTTTCCCACTTATCTCCACAGGAAACTCCACTCAGCAGGCTCTAGAGTGTATCTCACTCCTAGATGCTTATTTCTCCTTTGCACTGTAGAGGGAACTTTTCACATCTAATTTTCAGTTAAAAATGCTGCTGAGTGACACAGTCTTAGGAGCTGGGGTCTGCACAGTCAGGTGCTTTGTGATATCACAGGCACTTTCATTGCTTTGACAGGTTCTTCCAGGAAGTCCAAAGAGAGTTAGCACACTGTTAGCAGCTATAATTTTTCCCAGATTATAGTCTAGCTTGAAAACTCCTATGTCTGCCCAACCAAAAGGCTAACATCACATGCTTCGTAAGAACCTCATCGAACAATACTGTATCTCCAGCTTCCTTAACTATCTGCTTGATACAGAACTACAATGGCAAGAAAAACCTTGAATCACTTCCGTCAGGTGGTATCTTGATGTTCACTGGCTCCATTTACTTTGCAGTAATTTTAGAAGAGGTTGTTTGGAAAATTGGTGTCATTCAGCATTATCACGTTAATAAAACACATTAAGACCTCCTTGTCCTTTTCTTTCTTTAAATAGCTGCTCTGCTTATTTTATTTATTTATTTATTTATTGAGGAAGATGTGGTTAGTTAGGGATTTAATTGCTCCTACTAGTAAAAACATAAATTATTTCAGTTATTCAGTTGCTCTAAATATTGTAGGGTCAGAGGTTGAGGGAAATTTTTCAGAGTGAATCTGCCTGCATCATGAGCCGAGCTTGATAAGACTGAGCACAGTAAATGTGACAAAGAGACTCCTTTCCCTTCACATTTTTCCCCATTTCTTATTCTGCCACATCCACTGTGTAAACAGAAGAACAGTTGGTGCTCTGTACAGCACTGCTGCATCACTAATGACCTCACTGAAGTTCCTGGAAACGAAAGTCAAAGGAGGATTACATTGTTTGTGAAGGTCTTGTAAAGATTAAATCTTCCGCTCTTCCAGGACCTTTAATTGTAACACTGTGAATCTCTTACACCTTCTCTATACCTTTCCAAATATAGCCATGTGTCAAAACCAGACTGAAGCACTCTTTTGTAGAGAGAAGCTAAGGGAAAACATGGTCATGGGTCCTGCAATTCAGCAGCTGTCATTTGTTGACATTTGTGAGTCAACCCAAATGTGAGCTCTATTTCTGCTACAGCAGAAGCCTCTGGAGACAAACGCTTTATCTCTCTGATCCAGTCAACAGGTGTAAAACAGGAATAAAGACACTTCCATTTTCTCCTAGTGTACTACACTGTGAAAATAAATTCAATAATCAGTGTAAAGTGCTCAGAACGTGAAAAGAATCATATATTCACTTATTTTGTTTGATAGGATCTCATGAAAAGAATCTTTGAGATGTGATGTGAAGATCAAGCCCTCTATTTTGGACAAGGCTATGACATTGACAGTGGGATCGAGTGCACCCTCAGCAAGTTTGTGTGGTGCAGTCAACATGCCTGAAGGATAGACAGGCTCAAGCAGTGGGGCCAGGAGAACCTCGTGAGATTCAACAAAGCCAAGTGCAAGGTCTTGCACCTGGATCACAGCAACTGCCACTATCCATACAAATTGGGGGACAAAAGGATTGAACACAGCCCTGCCAAAAAGGATGTAGGGGGTAATGGTGGATGCGAGCTGGACATGAGCCAGCAATGTGCCCTCACAGATGAGAAAGCCACCTGTATCCTGAGCTGCATCAAAAGAAGTGTGGCCAGCAGGTCAAGGGAGGTGATCCTGCACCTCCGCTCTGCACCGGTGATATCTCACCTGGAGTACTGCATCCAGATGTGGAGTCCTCAGTACAGGAGAAACGTGAACCTGTTGGAGCACGTCCAGAGAAGGGGCACAAAAATGATCCAAGGGATAGAACATCTCTCCTATGAGGACAGGCTGAGAAAGCTGGGGCTGTTCAGCCTGGACAAGAGAAGGCTGCGAGGTGACCTGATAGTGGCTTTTCAAGTATCTAAACAGGGGCTATGAGAAAGAAGGAGACAGACTCTTTAGCAGAATCTGTTGTGATAGGACAAGGGAAAATGATTTCAAACTAAAAGAGGGGGGATTCAGATCGGATATAAGGAAGAAGTTTTTTACAGTAAGGGTGGTGAGGCACTGGAACAGGTTGTCCAGAGAGGTGGTGGATGCTCCACCCCTGGAGACATCCAAGGTCATGCTGGATGGGGCTCTGAGCACCCTGCTGTGGCTGTAGGTGTCCCAGTTTATTGCAGGGGGTTGGACTAGATGTCCTTTAATGTCCCTTTCAACTCAAATGATTCTATGATTCTGTGATTTTTCAAATGAGAATTTCTTTTCGCAACTGGGAAATTTACAATTTTGAAATACATTTCTCCTATGCATTAGAAGAATTTATTGGGAAAAAGAGTCAGAGAAGTTTTTAGATTAGAAATGTAGAAAGAGAAGAAAGTATTGTTTTAAATAAAAAATGAAACAAGACTTAAGTAAAAATTCCTTCATTGATGTTCATTAAATTTCATTTTATTTTTTCAAACCAAAGCACTTACATGAAAGAATTTCTAGCTTAGTTGACAGTATGGAACAAAAGAGTTCTACCAGCTTCAAAATCAATGGGATAGACCTCCTTGTAAGAAAACTTTCATGAAGCATTCATGCAAGACAAACGAGGCAACAACCCATCACGGCTACCTTTCAGGCCTGTTCTCAAAGGCATAAGTTTCTGGAGGGCAGTAAGAAGACAGAACATCAGTACCAGTTTTGCTGCTGGGATCTCCCTCTTCTACATTCACTGGTACACAGGCATCCCTGGAAATCCAGGAAAAGTCCTTTAGGCCAAAATAATTTGCCTTCCTATATTTACCTTCTCTGTAGAACAACCATGTGTTCAGAGAGCGATAGAAACTAGGCCAGTTTTTCTTGCCTTGGCTTGCTCAGTCTTTGGCTCTAACCCAGAGAGTACCTTGAGTTAGGAACTGGAGCTCTGCCTGGTCTTGGGACATGAGCTACAGAAGCTGCTTCACCCCTTCTACTTCATCAAAAATAAGGCAGAAGGTGAGAACAGATCAGTAGCAGGGAGAGGATGAGGCCATCTGTGTGATGCATATACACACTTGTGGTGCTTACACCCATTATGACACACTAATCAAAAACCAAATTAACAACAGGTTTTATTGCAGAAAGGAATATTGCAGAGACCCTAGATCAGTGTGGGGAACGGAAGAGGAGAGAATGTTAATAAAAGCTGTCAGCTATCAAACTGGGACTGTGGTAAATGTTTGTTTACATCTTCAAGACTTCAGCATTCACATTCTTTCACTTATGTACTTTGTAATGAGAAACTTTCATCTATCAGAACTATTTTTCTGTTAACGGATAATAAGCACTCATACTCTGGGCCTGGTCTTAACAGGTTCACTGATGAATGAGCCTTGTGGAAGTTGTAGGTGTCTATGCTGGTTCTGGCAGGGATAGCGTTAATTTTCTTCACAATAGCTTGCATTGTATTATATTTAGAATCTGTGATGAAAAGTATTGATAACACATTGATGCTTTCGATATTACTCATCAGTGCCTACACTGAGTCAAGGACTTTTAAGCTTCTCACACTGCCCTGCCAGTGAGGAGGCTGACAGTGTACAAAAGTTAGGAGGGGACAGCACCAGCACAGCTGACCCACGCTGGTCAAAGGGACATTCTGTACTGCATGATGTTATGCTCAGAAATAAATGCTGAGGGAGGAGTCTGTAAGGCTCTCATTGCTCAGGGACTGGCTGAGTGTCAGTCAGAGGGTGGTCAGCAATTGGGTTTTCCATCGCTTGTTTCTGCTATTGTGTTTTTTTTTTCCTTTTTCTTTTTCTTTTTGCTTATGTGAAATGGGGTTAAAATCAAATCCCAGATGTCCCACTCAGGAAGCCATCTACTACACTTAGAGTAAAATGCCTGGTCAGAGATGCTCACAGAAGTGATTTGGTTGGCTTGTTGGATGAATGAAAAAATGGCAATAATTAGTGAATGTGAAACACTCTTCTCCCAATTATTTTAACAAAACAACTCCATTTTTTTAATTGAATATAACATTTTGTTCAATTCTTTTCTTTTATTTTTCCCCCAGGAACACCTACCTCACCTTCCATTTTGAAATGAAACGTGGAAAACTTTGAAAACAAAATCATAAACAAGCAAGAAATATTTAATTTAAAAGTCCTGAAAGAAAATTTACGCCCTCTCTCCGTTATTCAGATTCCATCTGAAACTCCATCAAAGTCATCAGGAATTCACAAGTTGTTCCAGTCACCCAAAATTGCCTTTCTTCAGTGAATAAAGTATTCATCCAATTTTTTTGCTCTATTTCTGTCACAGGTTCTGCCAAGTCATGAGATGCTAAGCCTCCTACCTACCTCTGATGCAGAACTAAATGTTGACTGTATTCAAGCCACAAAAAGTATGGAAACCACTTACGGTTTGTTTCTTTAAAGACGGCAAGGGAGTTAAGGTATTTACTAAGATGCTGGGCAGGGGGCAGAGGAGGTAATCACAGATAAACAAAAAAAATCAGTAATATGGCTAATAGCTGTTTTAGTGCTACTCACCAACCCAAAGAGCCACAGACACAGTATTTATCTGTGAGTGGTAAATGACACCACTATACCAGTTCAGTCCTACTCCCCTGGAAGAGAGCAAGCAAGGTGCTTTCCACCTTCTGTGAGAGTGGGACTGGCTGCTGAGACACCACAGGTATTTGACACACTATAAACCTCTGCAACATAGGGTTGACACTTGATTCAGATGACATGAGATTGTATTACAGTACAGTGTATCAGCTGGAAGTGATAAAGGGAGTACAGAACAGCAACTGCAAGTTGGAGATCCTTATTTCTTTAAACTGCGTAACTATATTTTACATGACATATTACAAAAAAGTAAACTGGTGTTCCAGGTAAAGACAAGCTATTCTAGAGAGGCAATAAAATATTTCTTTTTAGCATGAGTTGTATCTGTACATACTGTATGATCTTTCTTTTCAAACAGCATATTTCCACCTTTGAAAAATGTAATTCCATAAATATAGAATCAGTTATCAGCCCAGTGAAGCAAGGTTGTTTGCTTTTCTTCCCCAAAGGCATATGAAGTATTGGCACATTCATCATGTGTCCTTTTCTGCGATCTAATGGTGTGGTTCCCTCTATTTCCCATTCCAGACAATCCATTCTTTCTGTACAGGAATTTTAGACAAGATGCACCATTTCCACTTCAAAGACTCTTTGCTTCCTTGAAAATAGTGTGACTATTTTTTTTTTTTTCAGAGAGGAAGAAAAATATACAAAATTATACAAAACAAACCAAACAAACAAACAAAAAACCAACCCAAAACAAAAACCCCAAGCAACAGCTGAAGGTATTTTTTCAAACTCAAGAGTCTGCAGCTGAGAAAACAGAGGCTTGTGGTGTGCACAGATAACGGTGTTGGCAGTCAGTTTGGGAGTAAACCGGTGAGTTTATTATGCAGTGATGATGCAGGATGTGGCTGGCCTCTCCTAGTGGGAATGAAGCAACACTCATACTGGAATTCTGACTGCGGCCAAAAGCCCAATCTTGCAAAAAAAGTAGCCAACTTTGTGTTGTGTCATTTTTCACTAAGATTACACTAAGTTGGAAATGTCAATTACATTAAGGACAGCTCAGGCTGCTAAATAAATGGTTAACTGAAAAGCTAATATGGGGGAAAAAAAAAAAAGAGTTTTTTGGAAACAAGAGGTTCTGGTGACCCTGCTGTGTTGAGTTTATGCCTCCTCAACAAAGGCAGAGTGGAACTGGGAGTGAGCAGATCCACGTCATCATCTGCAAAGTACAGACACTTGGGTAGACCAGGTCTGGTTACTTCTGTCCGATCCTCTCTTTTCAGACTCTTGGAAAAAGAGGCTCTGGGGAGAATGCAATCCATGGAAGAGTCAGAGACAAAAGTAGAACGTCCTCTGTTCATCGTTAATTAGGACTTCAGTATCCACCAGGGTGTTGCTGATTCTTCTCATTGCCCCAATTCTGAAATATGCACTGAGCAAGAACAAGTCAGGGGATTCCATCTCTCCCACCAGCTCATTCACATTCTGAACACTATGTGGAAAGAGGAAACCGTGGTTTCAACCTGCCAGACTCCATCCTCGTTGTCTCACTCTGCTCTCTTGGTAAAAATGCTACTGGTTTAACTGGCCAAAAATAATGTACTTTGGTAGCAGGGGTGTGGAACAAGAGGCAGCCAACTCCCACCCCAGTGTCACAGCTAGAGCTGATACAGTTTTGTCAGATCTCAGACAAGCCAGTAAGATCCACAGTCTGTGCCTGAGCTGCCTCACAAACAGACATGCCACATCAAGCATAAACTATCCACTGATATCCTCCACAATCTCTGCTCTTTTCCTCAGTCTCATTAGGTGTGTTTTGTTTTTTTTTTCTATCATCAGGAAGACAATATTGAATAAGAACTCACAGCTATTTCACTAAGTCTTTTTCCTTCCAAAGCAATCAGTTTTACAATAAATCTTTCTTCAAACAAAAGGCAAACCTTCCTGTCCCCACCAAAATATCTGGGACTCTGCATCCATGGACTTCCCACAGATGGCTACAGCATCTCAGTGCCCCAGCAGTTAAACCTTCAGGCTTGGCTTATGAACAGAGAAAGGACAAAAAGCAAGTTTTATGTTGCCAGAAATAATGTGAATAATACCAATATTTGTGGCATTTCTTGTGTATGAACAAGAAACTAATCAACAGATCAGTGGAGCAGTGGTGATCAGTTTATGAAGGTGACAAATAAGGATTGATGTCTCTGCTGCGAGAAAACAGCTTCTTATTTCTAAGTAATTGAAGGAAATTTATCACACAACCACCCCCATATCCAGCTGGATCAGTGCAAATTGAGAACTATATGTGTCTGGATTGAGACATGGGCAAATACACATAAAGGCAGCTTTTGTAGATACATGACAATGTTGGTCTCAGGTCACATTTTCAGTAAAAGTTTCTGGCTCTTCCTTCCTGGTTAAATCAATAGAAAATATTTCTTTAATGTCATTAAATGCTCACTTGCCTACTTGGACTCCAAGTGGTAAATTCTCTAGTGCATGCAAGCATGGATAAAAACAATCACCAAGGGAAAAACTGAGGAAGACTGAAGTGGAGACACAAAACCATGATTGCATCATAGCTGGCAAGAGCTGCTCATGGGATTTTGAAACAAAGTCATCTAATTCATTAGCAGAGTTCAATGCTGACACTTACCAAAGGAGTATTTACATTTAAGATTCATTTGGAATAAGAAGACGATGTGGTATGTATCTGAATACAGCCAGAGCATCTCCTTCTGAAACGCCAGGTTCCCTGTTGTGATTTCAGTTTTCTGAAAGGTTTTTTGTTTGTTTGTTTTTCACAAGCAGAGTATTAGCTCAGGTTCAGAAAACCCTTTCTGTTTCCTCTGTAGATCTCAAATTGCCTCAGTCACCTCGGTTGAAAAATAATCATCATTCAGCTCAGCCACAGCCGTTTCAGATGCAGTCATTACATCTGCCACCCGATTAGGAAGAATTGCACCAAATTCCATTATTCTTTGACCTTTGAAGGGTTAACTGACTCAGTACATGACTGTTATCAAATAATATTCACAGTGTCATTTTTGTAGCAAGAGGAAGGAATCCCTTCCCTTAACATAAACCAGATAAGAACTACACAGCTGAATGGTTGCACTGTGGCTACCGTGATCACTACCAAGAACATTGGCACCTGCACATACATAGCTATAATTTTTTAATCAGATACCACAAAAATTATTCTAGTGCTCAAGTAACTGCAGAATGTTCTATAACATCCCCTCCATGCTGTATTTCCTACTGTAGTCACAGCTAATTGAAACATTAAAAGTTATCCTTCTCACTGAACCAAAAAAAGCAAAAACTTAAAATTAGACAAAGAATGCCTAGGGCAATATGCCTTTACTCTTTAAATCTTACTCTCCGCTATTTGTGAATGGAGTTGATTTTTATAATTCTTTCCTGAGTTTCTATGCCTGAATTCTGGATTTTTTAGGAATACAAGCAGTGCAATCTGGCAGAAAAAGGCATTTGTTTATTTTTGTGACTGTCAGTCTCTCCAGATTAGAGGTGGGTAAATTAAACAAATCCTTTAGTTAGAGAAAATTGCCTTACCAATGCTAAATACATCAGACTTAAACAACTGAGAATGGCATGATTTATTACATTACTCAGTATCTACATATGCTTCTTTCTTGACTATTTCTCGATCAGTTACTTACTGTTCCTGAGCCACATATCATTCTTAATGAATCTTCAGACTCTGTATTCTGCATTTCTACTTTCATCTGATTAAACTGAAATGGAGAGCAGATACTTCTTGTGTGTGTGGATAATTTAAGCAATACGTAACTAATAATGATGCAACAAATCAATATATACATACAATCCACCAAACTATTCACTTCCTATTACTTTTTTTCCTATTCACTTCTTTCTTCCATTTTTTTTTTTAAGGAAAAAGGGATTTTAAATTAAAAATAAATCTCCCTAAAAATAGATCCCAAAGCTGACATCGAAGAAAACATAGGCTCAAGAAAGATAACACAGCCCAGTCCCAATTGTAAGTGGAAGTGACTCATATTTCATGTATAGTAAAGCACTTAAGGAAGTGTAGAATTGAAAGAGGATATACAATGGGAATAATAGAATATGGGAAAGGTGAAAATGTGTGCAGAAAGAAATGGATGGTCTACATATTAATAAGTAGAAAGAAGGAAAATGGGATAAAGAAGTCAGGTTAAAGAAGGAGGAGTTCAAATAAAAGAGGACGAACAGCAGCATTTAGCAAGTTTCAAACAATGGTTTTTATTCTTTCTAAACTTTAGCTGTACTTTTTTTCCCATGGACTCCTCCAAGGCAGGATTTGACCTATGCTGCCAGCTTCAGTCAGGAGATAGGGATCCTCCAGGCAACCTACCCTACGTCTTCAGAAGAAAAAATCTGGGTCCGAAGGCTTACATTATACAAGGTTTTGTGATAGAAGCAGCCCAGCCCACACAGCAGGCTTGAAGCTACTGACAACTGCCTTATTCCCTGTTTTTCCCTGTTCTTATTCTTTGGAATTTAGTGATCCTTTTGTTCACTTTCCTAATCAAGATTTATCAATCCTTTCCATTCTGAGATGTCTGACCAACCATCTCCTGTTAACTGAATTACAGTATTTATCCAGTTGGGAAAGACCAGATATGGAATTAAAAATCAGGAAAAAACAGCACAGGAACCATCATTGTAGGCTCCCTTTTGAGTTCTTCTGGAACCACCAGGAACACTTGTGAGGACTCACCAGATTATTCAAGCACAGAATCCTGATGTTCAGATAGAACCTCCTATGTTCCAGTTTGTGCTCATTGCCTCTTGTCCTGGCACTGGGCACCACCAAAAAATACCTGGCTTGATCCTCTTTGCACCCTCCATTCAGGTGTTTTTACACACTGATGAGATTTCTCCCCCACATCCTGAGCCTCCTCTTCTCCAGGCTGAACAACCCCAACGCTCAATCTCTCACAGGAGCTTGTATTCCAAACCTTTGATCATCTTAGTGGTCCATACTCTCAAGTATGTCCATGTCTCTTCTGTATTGGGTTGTCCAGAACTTAACACAGTGCTCCAGCTGTGGCCTCACCAGAGCTGAGCAGAGGGACAGGATCACCTCCCTTGACCTGCTGGTGTTACTTTGCCTAAGGCAGCCTTCTCAGTGGCAAGGGTATGTAGCTTGCTCACATTGAGCCTGGTGTCCTCAAGGACTCCCAGATCCTTTTCTGCAGAACTTCTATCCCTTTGATTGACTCCCAGCATGTCCTGGTGCCTGGAGTTGTTCCTCCCAAGCTGCAGGACACTGCCCTTCACCTTGCTGAACTTAATGAGGTTTTTGTTTATCCACTTCTCCAGCCTACCAGGCTTCAGAAGAGACCTTGCCACCTTTCATGCTTGCTTTCTGCTGTTGATTATTTGTAATAGCTTACTGATGATCTGCTACAACGTTGTAAATCAGAATAAAATTCTCTCCTCAGCAATTCAAGAGACAAAATATTTTGTTGATTTATAGTAACAATTGGGTCTCCAAATTCCCAGACTTTGCTTCCAAGCAGAGTCATGTTTTGTTTGCAGCTATTGTGTTTTCCATAGAATTTCATTTTCACCTAAGCTGTAAATCCACGTACTTTCTGAATCATACTGTAACGTTAAATTGTCTCCAGGACTGTAATATGAAAAGCTTTGTTCAGAAACTTGTCATCACACAGCTAGGCTGAGTGAAGTAATTTTCAGCTGCAACATATATCACACAGTTAGAAATCTAGTGCAAATATATATTTTTAAAAAGCAACAGCAAGGCACATCATTGCTTCTTGCTGAAAGACGTTAGTGCAGAAGCCTTCTAGCCAGGCATTCTTGTGTTTGGGGCACATCTATTTTCACTTCTTGGCTTAGGTCTGAGGCAAGTACTGGAATTTCATAACAGATGACTCCTTTTTCTGAAGGTTATTTGATTGCTTATCCTAAAATCCAGCGTTTACTCTTACAAATACCTCTTTGTTCCTCATCCATTTTCTAATGCCAGAGTAGGTGCATTTGTTCTGCACTGTCTGCAGCTACTGTTAAAGCATTTAAAAACTCTCTGAGGGACAGGAAACCAGAACTGCACATGGCTGAGCACTAGAAATGCCACAGCACTCAGTACTAGTGGCTGAGGCAGCCTGGAGTATGGGTGGAGAGCTGTAAGAAGAATCATGCGGACACCTCTCAGAAAGACCTCCTGGAGGTGCAAAGCACTGTAGGACAAGTAAAGGGAATGGTTTTCATGTCACTCTGATGCCACACACTCAAGAGATGTTGAAGTCCTTTGTCCCATAGCAAGGAAAATCTTGCCAGCTGCTTACAGAGTGACTTCATGATACTGACAGATGAGTGCTCACCTGACAAACAGGCTGGAGAAATCCTGGAGAGAGCTAGAAATTCCACGTCCATTGAGTATATCTCCACTGCCCAGTGAATATTCACAGTGAAGATTGTTCATCTTTGTAGGAGGTAGGGAAAGTATCATTTCTGGTTCTGTTATTTCTATTTGCAACATGTTCAACTTCTGCATAGGATGCATCGAGTCACATTCTTCCTGAAAATATGGCACTAAAATGAATGGCATAAGTCCCTTTACTTCATGGTTTCACGTGTTCCTGGTTTGTATCACATGCAGTGTCTGCAGAACATTGAATGGTAGAGGTAGAGCCACCTGCAAGGAGGGGAGATCCTCAGGGATCCTGTTCAAACAGAAAAGCTTTGAAAGGCCTAATGATATGGAGTCTGGAGAAACTGCATTGAGAAGACAGACACACCTCAGAGATGATGGACCAAGTAATTTCCTAACATCCAGAGGGGACCAAAAATGTGTCGTCCTGGTTTCAGCTGAGACAGTGTCAATAGCACACCTATGTTTGGTTGGGTGTGCAACAAGAGCACACCCAGGGCCATGCCACTTGGCAGGGCTCAATGTGGGGCCCAAAGGGTTGAGAAAACAATAAATCTGACCAGAACATGTAAAAACAAAATTGTTATAAGTGTTATAGTAATTAACAGTTGCTGGTCACAATGTTATTTTCTTCTGTTTTCAGAGATTTTTCAGAGGGATCTGCTCCAAGAGTGGATAGTTCTGAGTGTCAGAGGATGTGGGATGATATGTACAGGAACCTAGAACAGTGGGCACCTCCTGTATTTTGGAACTTCATCCTCGAACAACTGCAGAATACTGAAAAACTTGTAGAATATTTGGAAAAGATCTTCAGTCACCCTGGCAATTATAGAGACACAAATTACTGCTATGTGCTGGGGCCCAACCCATGCCTAACAAGACCTGTTCAATGCTATTCAGCACTCTAAAGCAAAAGAGGTGTCTAGATTTGATGACAGTGCAACAGACCCTGCAGTTGCTGCAACCCTTGCAATGGGCCTTGTAGTTCAACCAGAGAATCAGTGACAGTATCAGTCACCCCTGTACACAAAACAAAAAAATGGCTGCAAAAGTCAGTTCATTTATTAAGAACAAAAATTTCTACTAAAATGAGGATGGAAAAAGAAGATGAGGATAAAACAGGGTCATCACAAGGATGGAAGAGGAAGACTCAGAACTCATAACCATCCAAACCTTAACTCTGAATGAGCTGTGAGCTATGTGAAAAGACTTCAGTCATCATCCAGGTGAGCATATTGTCACCTTCTGCCCTGATGCTGTAATAACAGGAACAGTATGCTCAACTTAATGAGAGTTAGGATCCCTTTCTAGGAGAAAGCAATTGGAAAAGGGGCAAAAGCCTTCATCCTGTGGAGGTGACTCTTGTGATCCTCTTCAGGGAAGATCTGGCATGTTTCCCAGGCAAGTGGATCACCATGGAGAAAGGTATTCGGTATCTGAGGGAATTAGATGTGCCAGAGGTGCTGTTCTTTTACCTGCATGACCATAGAGAGGATATGACTAAGTGGGATGGAAAATCCACTTCAGTCCTAGAGGTACAGGTATGAGAGTTGCAAGGAAGAACAACTGAGAAAGGGGATTCTTCCAGGAAAATGGCCATTCAATTTCCAGTGGGCAGTCTCTAAATCAGAAAAGATGATCTGATCCTATTTCTGAGGTTGATAACAAGCCTTTTGGTTTGCATGCATGAAAAGTGAGTGACAAACACAATAACCAGGACAACAGGGGCCTTGTCTCCTGCCAGGTGGAGGGAAGGAACAGTCAGGTTTATTGGATTACGTGGATTCAATGGTCTGGCACAACAGAACCACGGAAACATAAGGCTCTAGTGAACACCAGTGCGCAGTGTAAATTAATGGCATCAAGTTATGGTCAGTCTTTTGTAGCTGTTTTGAGTTTTCTTTACATAAAAAAAAAAAAAAAAGAAAGAAAAAAGAAGGAGAGGAAAGGAAAGGAAAGGAAAGGAAAGGAAAGGAAAGGAAAGGAAAGGAAAGGAAAGGAAAGGAAAGGAAA
>JANHGO010000046.1:25632379-25650763 GCA_024606505.1 Aquila spilogaster | reverse complement strand
GAAAATAAGGAGGTGATTGGTGACAGCCAACATGGCTTCACTAAGGGCAAATCGTGCCTGACAGATTTGGTGGCCTTCTACCACAGGCTTACAGTGTTGATGGATAAAGGAAGAGCAACTGACGTCATCTACCTGGACTTGTGCAAAGCATTTGACACAGTCCCACATAACATCCTTGTCTCTAAATTGGAGAGACATGGATTTGAAGGATGGACCACTCAGTGGATAAGGAATTGGCTAGTTCAAAGAGTTGTGGTCAACAGCTCGGTGTCCAAGTGGAGAGCAGTGACGAGTGGCATTCCTCAGGGGTTGGTATTGGGACTGGCGCTGTTTAACATCTTTGTAGGTGACGTGGACAGTGGGATTGAGTGCACCCTCAGCAAGTTTGCCAACAGCACCAAGGTGTGTGGTGCAGTCGATCCGCTGGAGGGAAGGGATGCCATCCAGAGGGACCTTGTCAGACTTGAGAGGTGGGCCTGTGCAAACCTCATGAAGTTCAACAAGTCCAAGTGCAAGGTCCTGCACATGGGTCGGGACAATCCCAAGCACAAATATAGACTGGGTGATGAGTGGATTGTGAGCAGCCCTGAGGAGAAGGACTTGGGGGTGTTAGTTGATGAGAAGCTCAACATGACTCGGCAATGTGTGCTTGCAGCCCAGAAAGCCAACCGTATCCTGGGCTGCATCACAAGAAGTGTGACCAGCAGGTCGAGGGAGGTGATTCTCCCCCTCTACTCTGTTCTTGTGAGACCCCACCTGGACTACTGTGTTCAGCTCTGGAGCCCTCAGCACAGGAAAGACATGGACCTGTTAGAGGGGGTACAGAGGAGGGCCACAAAGATGATCAGAGGGCTGGAGCACCTCTCCTATGAAGACAGGCCAAGAGAGTTGGGGTTGTTCAGCCTGGAGAAGAGAAGGCTCCGGAGAGACCTTATAGCAGCCTTCCAGTACCTAAAGGGGGTCTACAGGAAAGATGGGGGGGAGTCTGTATCAGGGACTGTAGTGATAGGATGAGGGGTAATGGCTTTAAACTGAAAGAGTGCAGATTTAGATGAGATATTAGGAATAAATTCTTTACTGTGAGGGTGGTGAGGCACTGGAAGAGGTTGCCCAGAGAAGTGGTGGATGCCCCATCCCTGGCAGTGTTCAAGGCCAGGTTGGATGGGGCTTTGAGCAACCTGGTCTAGTGGAAGGTGTCCCTGCCCATGGCAGGGTGGTTGGAACTAGATGATCTTTAAGGTCCCTTCCAACCCAAACCATTCTGTGATTCTATGATTTCCTATGCTCCTGTCCATCCCATTCACCCTATATTTATACACGACCAGGCTACCAAATATACATGCACTTTCCTTGGGAGGTTTGGAATGGGGGTAGCACAAGCCAACCATGGAAAAAAGCAAGCATAAGGATGGGCCATAAGAATGTACAACATGAAACTGCTGTTCATGCTGGGGACAGTACTGTGTATTTTGTGGGGTCATTTAGCAAAGAGAATACAAGAGACTACTAGTGATGCCATCAAAATCATCCATTTTGCTGATTTATGACATCATTGCACATACTAAAACTCTCTTGCTTTCTCTTTCTCACTACAGTTTTACCCTCAAACTTGAATTGCCGATCTGATTCACTGTCCCGTAAGCTGATGACTCTTTGCTCCGCAAGCCATTCATGCGCCGCACGGACTCGACGCTTTCATTCCCAACAGTCATAGTCTGTGCCTGTCCCCAGAGTGTCAGCATAGATAGCAGCAGCAAGAATGAGAATAGCACAGTGGTAACATGACGACACACATACACAACACGCAAAGAGAAGAATGGCTCAGTTAGAGAAGACCATCATGCAAAACAATGTGAATCACTTTCAAGGCAAAATAAACTGAGAAAATTGTGAGAGACAAACTCAAGTAAAGAGGTGCAGAAAACACCTCCTAACTAGATGGCCTTAGTAACATTATTCCCTGTTTTGAAATTAGTGCAACCAGATTCATAGGAAAAGCGAAAGCAAGGCTGTGCAGGTGGATAGGTGTCTCTTACTGCAGCAGAATATTTCCTTGTGTTTAATTAGGGCACTAGCCATTTTGCAAAGAATTCATGTACCAAGTGGCTTAGGATAAACACAGCTCTTCTGGTGATTTGGTTTTAAATAACTTTCTTTTAACAGTCACCAGAATAATCATTCCCACAGCAGATGAATGACCACTTCCATGGACCAAAACCTCATAATTTTTGAGTGATGCCACTGGATACTGTTACTTACCAATAGTGGCTTCTTGCCTATTTGTTCATCTCTAAAGAAGACACTGTATTCAAAACTGAAATTACAGACCCCATAAAGCAGCTTCCGCTGCTGCCATGCTGTGTTTGGAAACAAAGGCTTCCAGTGGCAGTGCATCTGGCATGCGTGCCTGCAGACGGGCAAGCATTTCTGCTCTCTTCTGTAATCTAATCTTAATGGGAATCTCAATTCACCTGACAATAATATTAAACCAGAGAACAGCACTGGATTGCTTCCCAGAGCATCCATCAAATCTTACATTAGCTACAGAACATTTATTAGACAGACCTGTCAAAATACAAATGCCCTGTGCCATTGTTGTCATCCCTTTTGTAAAGGAAACCATTATTTGTAGCTTGAAGCACTTGCGCAGCTCGAGCAAATATTTACTTCACCTAGCAAATGCATATGTACAGCATAAACCTACAGGTTTCTACTGATACTGAAAACCAGTGACAGATAGAGGAAGGATGAAGCCTTTATAGTTGTGGGAATGATCATAACTGAACTAAAATTCAATTTAATGTCTATTCTTGTCTTTCCATTTATGAAAGAAAAAAATCAGGAAAGATGGACAGACTTCCTAAAAATATTTCTAGACTGACATCTAGGTTAAAAACAAGCCTCTCTTCTACATTTCAGTCACTGGTATTAAATGATGTGATAATGATACTCACAAACAGGCCCTTTGTTAAAAATTTGAAGTTTGCATTAGTAACAAACTGTGGAATAGTAGAATCTAGAGAGGAAATTCTCCAATAGTAGAATCTAGAGAGGAAATTCTCCTAATCCTTCTCTTTTTTAAAGTGGCCATGTTTCCTGGTTTCAGCTGGGAAAGACACCAGTTGCTGGTGGTTTAAAAGTGAGGGCAGAACTCTAAGGAGTCTCCCACTTTAGCATGACTAGCTAGGATAGCACTAGAAAAGACAGGTTTCAGGCATGTGCTGATGTCAGCACATCTGGATGATGTCAAGGAAATAATATCGGTCCTCTATCTATGTCATTGCTTCCAATGGTTCCTTATTCACTGGCGGATGACACATAGTAGCCCAATAATTGTAAAGGTACAGCTGCCTCAACAATTGCAAGAAGAGAATAAAATTCTTGGAATCAGTGACCAACCTATTGACATTTATCAGTAACTTCATAAACTGCAAATAAACCCAGTGGCCAGTTACCAGCTCTTTATCAAGGAGTAAATAACTCAAAAGGAAACTTTAGGATGAGACTCTCCTGGCAAGAGCAAGAAGAACTGAGGTGACAAATCAACTGCACATCAGCATGCCCTGACGGGCAGACTCAGTCACCCCAAGTAAAGAGCAGCTGTACCTTGTTTTGTCTTCTTTGTCTTCTTCGAAGCCTCAGAAACTCCTTGTGCTGCCGTGAAACAAAGTTGACTGCTGCATATTCCAGTAATGCAGCAAAGACAAAGAGAAGGCACACGGCCATCCAGATGTCGATAGCTTTTACATAGGAGACCTACAAAGAAATAGGACACAGCATGTTATATTTCAAAATTCTTCATAAGCTGAAGATATTGATGTGAAAAAATAAACACATTTCTGCACAGCATGAGTTCCAGTTGTTCAATGAGGTGGGTTTTTTTCTTGTTTTGTGTTTTGGTTTGTTAGTCTATTGGCTTATAACAAATAAATAATCCAACTATTAATGGAAATGTGTGTTCACAAAGAATACACAAATTATGAGCTACTGCCTTTAGGAAGAGAATCAGGATTAGTCTAACAAAATACAAGTGCTCTTGTAATCACAATCACAGCTTCTCAGAAAGAATACAAATACAGGGTGTAATACAATATTTATTCAAAACCAACTCTATAAAGTTTATAGTTATCACCTTTTTCATCTTTTATGAACCAATTACCATATTGATTAATTAGCTATGCTTGGTATCTATAACCTCAAAGTAAACTCAGGGTACTGTATCTTATGGGTTGATATGACTTTACTAATTAAATATTTGACCCTATTTGCTTGACCTTTATCCAACAACTCTATAAGAAAAATAAATCTTCATAGATATTATCTACTAGCAATACCCAAATACCAGATGCCTCTGTTCTGGTAAAAGCCTATTCTGATTTGAATTGACTGGTCCACAAAAAAATATTGCAGCGCTGCAGTGTCACAAGATTTTTATCATACTACCCACACTGGGCCGAAGAGTAGCCAATTCATGAGCTACACACTATGCATATCAAAGGTACATTGTCCTCCATAGCTGTATTTGGTCTCTGCCTTTCTTTGTAGTCTTCCAGTTTCTAAGCAGAGATCTTATGATTAGGCAATAGCAAGTTGTCTCTTTTGTTTATCAGGTATTACATCCAGGGTAGCATTAAAATCTTCTGACTTTTAATGTCTACAACGTACATGTGAGCTAGTTGCCTAAACTACTTTGATATAAATAAGTCAAGGAATGAAGAAGAACAGGCAGTTCTGAGAAGCAATGTATCATCTGAACTGTTTCAGGTATCTTCTCTCAGATGAGATGAATAACACCCAAATAGTGCTGCTTCATCTTCATGTCTGTAAGGAGGAGCTTAGAACCACTGTCTAAGCATAGACACATGGGGCTTTAGTCAGTTGTCTAAATAAAAGCATCACATACTGCCACATTAGGTACCTAGCCTCCATTTGCCAATCCAGCAGAGCACAAATCTCCAGTATCATACTAACCAGTCCTCTGGAGATGTCTCAGATACCCAAGGTCACCTCAAGTGGCACCACCATACAACTGAATCAAGATAAGCAAAATGTATCATACCTAAATCCTGAAAAATTATAATCAAAGGTATTTAACATCTGAATAATACCCTGCCGGCCAAACATTTGAATGCAGTCAAAACATACAGTAGTCTGAAAAGAGTCCAGAAAAGGATGTGTTGTTCATCTAACACTCTAATGTTTAGGAGACCCAATCTCCACCTTGAAAACTCCACCTCTACCCTTTGCATATACTATTCAAAATGACCTTGCTCTTATGGTAATGGCTACCATTTTATGATGAAGGGAAGCACACCCGTTTCAGTAGGTTTTGCTCCTGTTTACCATGTGCTTGAATAGCATCTCTTTTCAAAGTCGAGAGAACATTTTTTGTTAACGCCAAACAGAATATACTGCATTATGTGCTCCAGCAAGCAATATGAGCAGAGGAACTGGCATTTAAAGCATGGCAGAAAGGATACAGATCTCCATCCTGCAGATCCTGAACACTGAGCAGGACGTTCTAGAGGACCCAAGTACTGTTATTCAGCCTGCATCATGGGAACATACATTTCAGCACCTGAGGCTATTGTGCAGCTCCACACTGCAATGCCCACAATGTAACATGCATAAGCTGAGATGGAAGAGGAGGATTTAGCAGGCAAAGGTGACACTATGAATCTGTGCCTTTCAATTATATACCAGCAGGTATGCATTTCTCTCTCCCACACATAAAAAAATATGTTACAAGTTGCATCTTTACTGAGCAGCTGTGAAACCCAGTGAAAACTCGACTATGTCCCAGACACTCTGTGCCACAGGGTGAGGCGCAGTAGGAATCAAGTCACTGTAATTTGTGTAAAATGCAGCTGAGTTTAGATTGTTTGTTACCTGCCTTGAAGGGGCAGCTTGTTTTCCTTTACGAATGCCCTTAGGAGATGTATTAGACATGCATAAACAGCCGGACTGTGCTGCCAGAGACAGCACAATGCAGGGAGCCAAAGTCACAAGAATCAGCATTTCCAGCTGTGCAAATCCTGTCCTAGTGGGCTTAAAGCAGGGAGGGCAAAATAATAAAGGAAGCCCTGAGTTAGCCTTCCTGCCACTTACACAGTGCTGCCATAAATGGCATCCACACAATTGCTGAGCCAGCTGGATTATTTTAACTCCAGCCTGCTGGGCTGGAATCAGAGGATCACGATATACTTGGCAGGTGCGTAACTTGTTTTATTGTTTAGCCATTGCCACACCATGGCACAGCTTTAAATGAGAAAACAGAAAGCAATTGCTTCCAACAACACATTAAAAATAAATAAATGGAAAAGTCCTGCAATGAGTGAAAGCTGACCCCTTTGTTTCCAAATCACTTTATGTAATTTTATCTGTGTATCCCCAGTATGTACAAAATTATGCTGCTAAAAGCCTAAAAACCTGTGCAATTTTCTAGTCACCCCTATGCATGGAAAATTACGTGGATCTATTACACCAAGCCTAGGAGGGCCTCACCTGGTACACATTTCCAAAGAAGTCCTAAAGTGAGTGTCCAGGTTTTAGACCAGCACTTCGGTATCTAAAGCATGCACAATGCAAAGTTTCAGTGGATTTCAGGGTCTGTGTCTGCTTTAGCTGACTTCAAGCTGTGTCTTCCTTCAACTAGGAGATGGTCACATCTACCAGATCGCAGACTGATCTGAAGTGGACCTCTCTCAACCACCCCTGCTGAAGCTGTTCCACCTTGTAGGAAAACACTTAAAAGTACATTGGCTTGGGGGCTGGGAACAGTCTCCCCTTCCTAGATGCAAATCCTAAGCAGTGGAATATGAAGTCATTCTCTGCCTCTGTGTCCCAAACATATGCAGGGAGTGAGAAGGCCCTATCACAGAGTATTTCATGGTGCTTGAACAATTTCCTTAGTGAGATGAGCACAGAAAGGATGTGAATTTGATCTGCACATTCCAGGTGAGTGCTACAACCACTTGCCTACCAGATGCTGTAGCTTTTTACTGCGGTGTCTCACATAATGAAATGCCTTTTTCTAGGAGCTTCTCAGCCATTTCTCACTTACCTCCACAGGAAACTCTCCACTTGGCAGGCTCTAGTGTGCATCTCATTCCTAGGTTCTTATTTCTCGTTTGCACTGTACAAGGAGCCTTTCACATCTAATTTTCAGTTGAAAATATTGCTGAATGACATGCTTGTAGGAGCTGGGGTCTGCAAAATGGAGCACTTCATGATATCATAGGCACATCCATTGCTTTGGGAGGTTCCTCCACCGAACTCAAAAACAGTGTTGCCAGCTATGTTTTTTTTCCCAGATCATAGTATAGCATGATCGCATGTTTGCTCAACTAAAAGGCTTACATCACCTGCTTTGGTAAGGACTCCTCAAACTATACTGTATCTCCAGCTTCCTTAACTACCACATCCATGCTCCATGCTCCGTAGTCACTACTGTGTACATGTAGGACAGTATAGACCCTGATTTTTTGGAGAAGGTTTCGTCTCTCCTAACTTAAAACATTTTATGTACATGTGGGTTTTGAAATTAATGATAAGAAATAAGCATTTTTAGGACACAATGCATCTAAGTGGAAGGTAGATACCTATACTATAGTCCAACAAACTGTACCTTAAAAATGCCAGTCTCTCATTTTTGACCAAGACTGGAGTTTTGGATGGCTGTTTCAGGTATATGTGTGCTTGATATTTGACAACTTTGGTTAGATACAGCCTGTGAATCATCTCTATTAGCTAGTATCTTGATGTAATCCTAAGCAGAACAGAGCAGAATAAAAGAAGTTACCCCACACGAGCCTACGTAATAGAGACTGTTACCTGAGCACTTGCCACCTTTCCCATAATTTCCTTGCAGGACAGAACACAAGGTCTGCAGTAACACTACAAACTCAGAGTTGACATTATCAAGCTACCAAGTATAAAATGAAAAATTAGTGGTGATTGTTTTTTTCAAAGTTAGACCTTGTAAAATGTCCTCTGAAAAGCCTGTAACCCCAAAAGCACACTGGCTCCATTTACTTTGCAATACTTTTAGAAGTGGATATTTGGAAACTCTGCCTCATTCAGCTTTATCATGTTCAGAAAGCACAACAAGATTTTCTTGCCCTTTTCTTTCTTTAAATAGCTGCTCCATTTTTTACTGCATGTTGCAGAGCTTCCTCTCTAATGTTGTTTGGGGGGAGGGGATTTAATGGCTTCCACCAATAAAACCATAAATTATATCAATTATTCAGATGCGCTGTAAATGTTTTAGGGCCAGCTAATGAGGGAACTTTTGCAGAGTGAGATCTGTCTGCACCAAGAGCCAAGCATGATAAGGCTAAGCATAGTAAATGTGACAAAGCATCTCCTTGCCCTTCATAATCTTCCTCATTTGTTATTTGGCCATAACCACTATGTAAATAAAAGACCGGTTTATGCTTTATACAGCACTGCTGTAGCATCAATGTCCCCAGTGAAGTTCCTGGAAATGAAAGTCCAAGAAGAATTACACTGTTCACGAAGGCCTCGCAAATATTAAACCTTCCACTTTTCCAGCTCTTCTTATTTTAGCACCGTGACTCTCTCACAGCTCCTCGGTACTTTGCGGCACATCGCCATGTGTCACCACCAGAACGAAGCCTGCTCTTGTGGAGAGAAGCCAGGGGAAAATGTGGTCGTGTGTCCTGCAGCTGAGCAGCTGTCATTTGTTGACATTTGTGAATCAACCCAAATGTGAGCTCTATTTCTGCTACAGCGCTAGCCTCATGAGACTCCAGACAACTGCTTTAACTCTCTGATTCTGTCAAACAGGTGTAAAAAGGAAATAAAGACACATCCATTCTCTCCCAGAGTTTGAATTGGGAAAATAATTTCAATAAGCAGTGCAAGGCACTCAGCCTGTGTTAAAAAACATATATTCACTTATTTTGGTTGATAGGATCTGATGAAAAAAATTCTTTGAATTGTGATATGAAGCCCCAGACCTCTGCTTTTGCAGATACAATACCACATTCTAGGCAAGATTTTTTTAAAGAAGAAAATTTTCAGCTACTGGGAAATGTTCCAGTTTGAAATTAATTTCTCCTATGCATTAAAAGAATCTTTTGGGGAAAAAAGTTTCAGATAATTTTTCAGATTGAAAATGTAGAAATAGAACAAAGTAATATTTTAAATCAAAACTGAAACAAAAGTTATGTAAAACTGCCTTCCAATATAAGGCATTGGTGTTGCATTAAGTTTCACTTTATTTTTTTAAACCAAAACACATGAATTTCTCTCATCATCAAACTTACTTGATTTTTTTTATTTTTTCAAATCTTGAATTCATAAAGAAATTGATAGTGCTCTCCTGCATATCAGCTTTATATAGCTGAAGCTGAAAGCACTAGCCCTGGTTTCATCACAACTTCCAGGAAGAGAAGTTTCTGAATGAAGAACACACAGTCAGCTGCTATTACAAAGAAAGTATTTTCTTTTTGTGTCACTCTTACTCTGGGTCTTTCTCTTCACCCAAGTGATTCACCCCCATGAAATATCATCATTCTAAAACAAATTCATATCAGAAAATGCAAATTACTTTCCCAGTCCTAAAACCTCAGTCATTTTATACTATTCGGTTGTTGCAACACTTTCCAGTTAATTATCCTTCACACCTTGCAATTTTAAAGGGTCATAGTTACTGTGAAATACCTTGACAGGTCAGGTCAATAAGACTTTTTAGCATAGTGGACAATATGGCATAAAATAGAAAATGTTTTAGATTCCACCAAGTTTAAAATTAATGGGATTGATTGCCTGGTAAGGAAATCTTCATGAAGTGTTCAGGAGAGGGCAAGTAAAGGAACTGTCCATCACAGCTGGCTTTGGGACCTGCTCTCAGAGGGGGCTGCTTCTGCAAGGGAGGGAATGAGAATGAAAGCTTTCATCTTCCAGACTGTGGTAAATGTTTATTTGCCTCTTCAAGACTTTAATGTCCATATTCTTTCCATAAGGTACTTTGCCATGAAAAGGGTTAAGCTATCAGAGCTACTATTCTGTTCCTGGAAAATAAGCGCTCACAGAATGGGGCAGATTTTGACAGGAGATGGTTCGTTGGTGAGTGAGTCCCGTGGAAGTTGTAGGTGTCCTTCATCAGCTCACTTACTGCATTGCTAGCCAGCTTGGGAAGACAACCAGCCTGGCTGGTGACCTTTCCTTTTGAGGTGAAAAGGCGTTAAAATCAAGTCCCAAATGTCCCACTTGGGAACCAAGCTACTACCCTCGGAGCAAAATGCCTGTTCTGAGATGATAACGTAACTGATTTGGTTTGTTTGTTGGATGAATGAAAAAATGACAATATTTGATGAATGTGAAATGCACTTTTTCCAGTTATTTTGATAAAAAACCTCTATTTTTTTAATTGACCAAAATATTTTGTTCAACTCTTTTTTCTTTGGGTTTTTTTTTGGAAACATCTACTTAATCTTCCATTTTTAAATGAAATGTGGGCAATTTTCAAAACAAAACAAGAAACAAACAAGAAATATTTAATTTTAAAATGCTGAAACAAACTCCCCCATCCTTCCTCCATAATTCAGATTCCATCTGAAAGTACCCACCTAACTCAGCAGGGACTCACAAGTTGTTCCAGTCACCCAAAGTTGCCTCTTTCAGTGAATAAACTATTCATCCAAAATTTTTTGCTCTATTTCTGTCGGTGGTTCTGCCAAGTCATGAGATGCTAAACCTACCACCCATTGCTGATGCAGAACTAAATGCTGAATGCATTCAAGCCAGGAAAAGTATAGAAACCATTTATGGTTTGTTTTTCCTTCAAAGGTGAAGGAAAATTTTGTTGATGTCTTTGAAGATGATCAGGGAGTTAAAGTATTTACAAAGATGCTCAGAGAGAGGCTCCTGGGCAGGAGCCAGAAGAGGTGATCACAGCTGCGCAATAAAACTTACTAATACTAATATCAATAGCTATTTTTGTTGTGGTAACCAGCCCAAGATGCCACAGATACAGTACTGGTTTGTGAGTGGTGATTCTACTGCTGTACCAGTTCAATCCTACTCCCACTGAAAAGAGTGAGCAAGATGCTCCCCACTTTCAGAGTGGGGCTGGCCCCCAAGAAACTGCAGGTATTATCCAACACTTTGTGAACCTCTGCAACACATGGCTAACATCTGATTCAGATGATGCAGGACTGTGTCATAGTACATCCTGCAGGATGTGATAAAGGCAGTACAGAGCAGTAACTGCACACAGGAGACTGACATTTCTTTAAATTATGTAACTATATTCTATATGACACATTACAAAAAAGTAAACTTGTGTTCCAGGTAAAGGAAAACCCTTCTAGAGAAGCAATAAAATATTTCTTTTTAACATGGGCTGTGTCTATTCATACTTTATGATCTTTCTTCTCAAACAGCATATTTCCACCTTTGAAAAATGTAATGCCATAAATACAGAATAATTTACCAGATTGGTGAAGCCAAGACTGCTTGGTTTTCCTTCCCAAGGGCATATGAAATATTGGCATATTCATCATGTGTCATTTTGTGCAATCATATGGTGTAGTTGCCTTGTATTTCCCATTCCTGACAATTCATTCTTTCTGTACAGGAAATTTAGACAGGATGTACTATTTCCACTTCAAAAGCCCTTGACTTGAAAATACTCTGACTATTTTTCAGACAAAAAGAAAAAAAAACAACTGAACAATAGCTTAAGGCAGTTATTCTAACCAAGCAGGTTACAGCTGAGAAAACAAAGGCTTGTGCTTTGGACAGATAATGGTGTTGGTTTTCAGCTTGGGAGCAAACTGGGTGATTTTATTTTGCATTGATAATGCAGGGACAGGCTGACCTCTGTTACTTGGAATGAAGTAACACTAATTGAAATTGTAACCAGGGTCAAAAGCCCACTTTTGCAAACAGGTAGTCAACTGTGTGTTATATCACTTTTCACTAAGATGACGATAAAGGGGAAATGTCTCTTATATCTAGGCTGGGAGTTCAAGTCTAGCTCAGGCCAGTACTGAAATGGTTAACAAGACAGTACAGATGGGAAATGCTGAATTATTTGGAAACAGGAGGTTCTGGTGACCCTCCCCAGAACTGTGTTAAGTTCATGCCCTGTAAAAAAGGGCAGAGTGGAACTAGGAATGAGCAGATCCGCATGAGGGTGTGCAAAGTTTGGGCACACAGATGGACGAAATAATAAAGGGACTAGCTTTTTCTATCTCATTGTCTCTTTTCAGGCCCTTGCAGAAACAGATTTGGGAGAGAATCAAAACTGTGAAAGAGAGAGAGGTGCAAAAATGCAAATTCCTCTGTTCATCATTAATTAGGACTTTGGCATTCACCAGGGCACTGCTGACACTCCTTATTGCCCTAATCCTGACACCAGGCAAGAACAGGTCAGAGGACACCACCACAGCCACCAGCTTCTTCTCACTCTCCAGCCTGGTTGCCTCTCTCTGCCCTCTTGGTAAAAAGAGTCTGGCTTAACTGGCCACCAAAAACGTGCTCTGCCATAGTGTTGCAGACCAAGAGGCAGCTAACCCCAGCCCAACCCAGTATCACAGCCAGAGGTGGTACGGTTTTGTCATATCTCAGACAAGCCAGTAAGACCCACAGTCTGTGCTTGAGCTGTCTCAGAATGAGACCTGCAACATCAAGCATCGGCTTCTCACCACTAATATTTTGCACATTTCTGCTCTTTTCCTCCGTCCCAGTTTCTGTTTTTTTCTTCTTCTGTATTCAAGAAATTGGTCTTGAATAACACCTCACAACCATTTGACTAAGTCTGTTTCTTTTTTCTTTCAAAACCAACCAGATTTCTGATAAAGCTTTCTACAAAGGGAAAACCAATCCTCCTGCCCCCACAAACAGCTAGGACTCTCTGTGCACATAAACCCCCCACAGCTTACTACAGTGTCGCAGTGCCCCACCAATTAATCCTTCGGGTTTGGCTTGTAAATAAAGGCAGGCAGAAAAGCAAGTTCATGTTGGCAGAAATAAAATAAATAATACCAATATTTGTGACCTTTCTTGTGTATGGACCAAAGAGAGTAATCAACAGATTGGTGGAGCCATGGTGATCAGTTTATGAAGGTGACAAATAAGGATTGATGTCCCTGCTACAAAGAAGCAGCTTCTTATTGTTAAGTAATTGAAAGACATTTATCACACAGAAACACCTTCATATCCAGCTGAGATCAGTGCAAATTGAGAATTATATGTGGCTGCATCAAGACACGGGCAAATACACATAAGGGCAGCCTGTGTAGCTAGATGACAATGTCAGTCTCGGTCTCATTTACAATAGAAGTTTCTGGCTCTTCCTTCCTAGTGAAATCAACAGATAATATCTCTTTAATGTCATTAAATGCCTACTTGACTACTTGGACTCTAAGTGGTAGATTCTTCAGTGGATGAGAGCTTGGGTAAAAACAATTACCAAGGGGAAAAAACTGACGAAGATTAAAGAGGAGCCACAAAACCATGATTGCATAATGGCTAGCAAGAACCACTGGCAGGATTTTGAAACAATGTCATTAAATGCATAAGCAGAGTAAAATGCTGATACTTACCAAAGGAGCATTTATATTTAAGATTCATTTGAAATAAGAAGCCAATGTGCTATGTATCTGAGTACAGCCAGAGTGCCTACTTCTAAAATGGCAGCTTTTCTGCTGTGATTACAGTTTTCTGAAATGTTTTTTTGTTTGGTGTTTGTTTGGTTTGTTTTGTTTTTTTTTTTCCAAACAAAGCATTAACTCAGGTTCAGAAAACCCTTCCAATTTCCTCTGTAGATCCAAAAGTGCCTCAGCCACCTCAGGTGAAAAGTAATCTTCATTCAGCTCAGCCACAGCCAGGCCAGATGCAGTTATTACGTCTGCCACTCAGTTAGGAAGAATTGCACCAAATTGCATTATTCTTTGACCTTTGAAGAGTTAACTGACTGAGTGCATGACTGTTATCAAATAAGAAGTCAGGATTTTATTTTTGTAGCAATAGGAACAAATCTCTTCCTTTCATGTAAAGCAGGTAAGGATCACAGAACTGGCAGATGGCAGTGTAGCTACCATGATCAATACCAAGAACATTTGCACCCATATATACATTTTTAGGTATTATTTTTCCATTGGATAGCATGAAAATTGTGTTAAAGTTCAGGTGACTGCAGAACATTCTACAACATCCTCTCTGTGCTGTATTTTCTATTGTAGTCACAACTAAGTGAACCATTAAAAGTGATCCAATTCACTGAACCAAACAACAAAAACCTAAAATTAGAAAAAGGATGCCTAGGGCAATATGCCTTTTTATCTTTTACTCTTGGTCTCTGCTGTTTGTGAATAGAGAGTTGATTTTCTAATTCTTCCCTAGGATTATACTCCTAAATTTTGGATTTCTTAGGACTTCCAGCAATGTAATTTGGTGGGAAAAGGCATTTGTTTATTTTTATGACTGCCAATCTATCTAGATTAAAGATGGGTAAATTAAATTAATCCTTCGGTCAGAGAAAATTGCCTTACCAATACTAAACACAACATCAGACTCAAACAATTGAGAATGGCATGGTTCATTACATTACTCAGTATCTCCATATGCTTCTTTCTTGACTATTACTTGATCAGTTACTTACTATTCCTGAGCCACTTATAATTCTTAATGATTCTTCTGGCTCTGTATTCTGAATTGCTACTTTCATCTGATTAAACTGGAAGGGGAAAAAATGCTTTATCTGTGGATAATTTAAGCAATATGTAACTAACAATAATGGTGCAACAAATAGATCTGTATATGTAGTCCATCAAATTATTGTCTATCTTTGGGGAAAGAGAAGGGATTTTTAAATGAAAAATAAAAGTGTCCCTAAAAAAAGATCCTGAAGCTGACATCAAAGAAAACATAGGCTCAGGAGGGATAACATGGTCCGATTCCAACTGTAAGTGTGAGTGAGTCATACTTCATGTACAGTAAAGCACTTAAGGAAACGCAGAATTGAAAGAGGGTGTACAATGGGAATAATAGAACATGGCAAAGGTGAAAATGTACATAGAAAGAAATTGATGGTCTGAATATTAATAAGCAGAAAGAAAGAAAATGGGATAAAGAAGGGAAGTTAAAAGAAAGAAAATGGAATTCAAATACAGGGGAACAAACTGCAGCATTTAGCGAGATTCATACAAAGATTTTTTAAATTTTTTTTAATTTAACTGCATCAGTTTTGATATTCTAATGGGATCAGGGCTGCCACATTAATGTAAATGTACCTATCACGCACCCAGATTAGCTCAAGCCCTTAGGCTCAGGACCTGGGATCAACGCTGTGTTTGGTGAAACACAGGTTGCGTGCCCAGACCGCTGTTTTGCGGAAGGTCACCTTGTTTGGGATGGTGCAGAAAGCCGAGCGCTTCATCCTTTCCTATGGACTCCTCCAACCAAGGACCTGCCTGACCCACTCTGTAGGTCCCACTAACCAGCTCCAGACTGTCAACCTGCACCACCTCTTTGGAAGAAAGAAGGCTGGGACTGAGGGCTCATACTGTGCCAGGTTTTGTGACAGAAGCAGACACACACAGCAGATTTGAAGCTACCGGCGAGTACCTCCTTCCCTGTTTTTCCTGTTCACATTCTTTGAAATTTAATGATCTTGTGTTCTCTTTTCTAAATTCAGGTAGTACTTCCTAATCAAGATCTACCTGTCCTTTCCAGCCAGAGTTGTCTGACCAATTAACGTTTGTTAACTGAATTATATTTTCAATCCACTTGTGGAAGACCAGCCATGGAACAAAAAACCAGGAAAACCAGCACAGGAACACATCATTGTAGGCTCCCTTTTGTGTTCTTGTGGAACTGCCAGGAACACCTGCAAGGACTCACGAGGCTACTCAAGCCCAGAAGAGACAGTGTCACCTTTCATGCTCATTTTCTGCTGCAGGTTCTGATTATTTGTAATAGCTTACTGATGGTCTGCTGCTAACATTGTAACTCAGAATGCAATTCTCTCCTTGGCAATTCAAGAGATAAAATAATCTGTTGATTTATAGTAAAAAATGGACCTCCCAAATTCTGAGACTTTGCTTCCAAGCAGAGTCTTGTACTAAGGTTTTGTTTGCAGCAATCGTGTTTTTCACAGAATTTCATTTTCACCTGAGCTGTAAATCCAAGCACTTTCTGAATCATACTGTAACATTCAATTGTCTCCAGGACTCTCATACTAAGAGCTTTGTTCAAAACAGTGCCATCACACAGCAAGGCTGAGGGAAGTCATTTTCAGCCACAACAGTTAGGAATCTAGCGCAAATATATAAAAAAAGCAATAGTAAAGAACATCACCACTTCTTACTGAAGGATGTTTGTGCAGAAATCTCCCAGCCATGCAGGCTCGTGTTTGGGGCACATCTATATTCCCTTCGCAGCTTAACTTTGAGCCAAAGTACTGGACTTTCGCAACAGGAGAATCCGTTTCTGAGTTATTTGATTGCTTAGCCTCAAGTCCACTGTTTACTCCTACAAACTGCTCTTTCTTCCTCTTCTGTTTTCTAATGCCAGAGTGGGTGCATTTGTTCTGTACTGTCTGCAGCTGTAGTTTAAGCACCCAGAGACTCTCCAAGGAACAAGAAATCAGAGCCGCACACCACTGAGCACGAGCGGTGCCCACAGCACTTCCAGTACCAGTGACTGAGGCAGTCTAGAGCACAGATGGAGAGCTATACGCAGGATCATGCAGGCACCTCTCAGAAAGGCTGCTGTTGGCCCTGGAGGTTCAAAGCACTGCTGCGCAAGTGAGGGGAATGGTTTTCATGTCAGTCTGATGCCATGTGCTCCAGACTTGTTGAAGTCTGTTGCCCCGTAGCAAGCAAAAGCTTGCTGGCTGCTTGCAGGATGACTTCATGATACTGACAGATGAATGTTCACCTTAAAAAAGGCTGGAGAAATCCTGGAGGGAGCTAACAAGTCCATATCTACTGAGCATATCGCCACTGCTCAGTGAATATTCACAGTGAAGATTGCTCATCTGTGCAGGAAGTAGGGAATAAATCACTTCTGGTTCTCTTATTTCTATTTGCAATTTTATAGGCTCTCATACAATGTATTGTGTTATAACCCTCCTGAAAGCATGGCATTATAATTGATGGTATAAGTCCCTCTACTTCTTTTTTTGTGTGTATTCCTAGTTTGTGTCACATGCTGTGTCTGTAAAACAGTGAACAGGTGAGGTTGAACAACCTACAAGGAGGGGAGACTGCTGCATCCTTGGGGAACTGCTAATCCTGCTCAAATGGAGAAGGTTCAAAAGACTTCATGATACGGGTTCTGGAGAAACTGTACTGAGGAGAAGCCAGACACGCCTCAGAGATGATGGACAGAATAATTTCCTAAGACCCAGAGAGGATCAAACCGAGTTTTCTGCCACTCAAATTCATTGGGATGGCTGGAATTGAGGACACAGTAGGTATGAGGAGATCTGTGTATGAACCTTTGCATTTCTGCTTAGTCTTTCCTAGTTGCTTTGAGTTTTCTTTATTTAAAAAAAAAATTCAACTTTTCTTGTTCTATTTGTGTTCTGATGAAACGTGGGTAATTTTTAAGTTCAAAAAAACTTTAATCTCTTGCGGCATGTCACCGCGAGAAGAAGATACAGGCACATCCACCTCAAAGCTCTGATACAGGGTCTTGACACAGGCACCATTTCGCAAAACAAAGAGACTCTGTGCCTTCCAGCCGACTGCCCAGCCTTTCATGTGTCAGCCACAGAGTCAGTGGGCGTTTCCTCTGATACTCCTCTCTGTACTCCCAGGGCTTCAGAGCAAGAAGCGAAAGCCGACTTGTTCACCAAGAGCATAATTTACGGCTGCCCGGCAATGCCCCTGATAAGGAGCAGCCACGTAATGCCCAGGGACTGTTCCTCCTGTGAAGTCACAGACCTGGATGCCCCAGCGCCCTTCTTCTGCTTTCCGCCTGACGGCAGGACCCCTTGGCACAAGCGCTGCATGAGCCCAAGTTCTCCAGGTTAGGCACAGCACACGTCAAAGGCGGGAGAGAAAGGAACAGCTTTCCTGACTTTTGGGCAATTCTGACCTGCTCAGATGAGTCATGTAACTTAAAAGAAGCTGCAAAACTGAGCCAGCCTACGCAAGAGAAGACAACAGCCTATATATAAATAACAACCTATATAACTTTTCCCCTGTCAGTTCCAGAAGTAGCTAGAGAAGAACAAAGCTTTGAAGTGAGTCATATAAACTCCCTTTCTCTCTCTCTCTTTTTTTTTTTTTCTAAATCTGAACGTATTAAGAAAGCTCAGAAAACACTTTGGTCAGAATTTTAAAGCATGAAGATCAGGGTGAAATTTTAACTCTTTCAGGAGATTTTAATGAACTGAATGAA
>JANHGO010000046.1:25550127-25612999 GCA_024606505.1 Aquila spilogaster | reverse complement strand
AGAAAAGAAAAGAAAAGAAAAGAAAAGAAAAGAAAAGAAAAGAAAAGAAAAGAAAAGAAAAGAAAAGAAAAGAAAAGTTACCTTAATCTATTCTTGAAAAATGGTTAATGAAGCATGAGGAATTCTGAAGTTCAGAAAAACTTTTAATCTCTCAGGACACCTTGTTATAAGCAAAAGATACAGGTATATTCACCCCAATGCTTGGGCTGATTCAGTGTCTTGACACAGGCACTATTTCACAAAACAAAGATGCTCAGTGCCTTTCAGCAGCCTGCCCAGCCTTTCATGTGTCAGGCACTGAGTTAGAGGGCGTTTCCTCTAGTACTCCTCTCTGCACTCCCAGGGCTTCAGAGCAAGAAGCAAAAGCCAGCTTGTTCACCAAGAGCATAATTTGCTGCTGCCCTGCGATGCCCCCATAAAGGCATTGCCAAGCAGCTCAGGGGCTCTCAGGGAATGTTCCTTTTGTGGAAGTCACAGATCTGGACACTGCAGAGTACATCTTCTGCTCCCCTTCTGACAACGGGGCCATCTAACATAGGCATTGCACAAGCCAAAGTTTTCCAGGTCAAGCAGAGCGCGTGTCAAATGCAGGAGAGAAAAGGAACGGTTTTTCTAATCTGGGGGCAATTCTGACCTGTTTGGATGAGTCATGTGGCATGGTATCACTTAAAAGAAGCTGCAAAACTGAGCCAGCCCACGCAAGGGAAGACAACAACGTGTATATATAAATAACAACCTATATAACTTTTCCCCTGTCAGTTCTATAACCAAGTAGAGATGAACAAAGCTTTGAAGTGAGTCATGTTAACTCAATTTTTCTCTGTCTCTTTGTCTCTGTCTCTCTCTCTTTTTCTTTCTGAAGGCTATAAAGAAATTTAGAAAACACATCAGTCATAATTTTAAGTCATGAAGATGAGGGTCAAATTATAACTCCTTCAGGAGATTGTAATAAACTGATAGCTGTGTAAGTAGTTAATTCTCATTGCACAATTAGGAATGAACAAATATCTTCTTTGAGGCTGGATGGGACCCAGGGTAACCTGATCTAGTGAGAGGCAACCTTGCCCAGTGCAGGGGATTGGAATTGGGTGAGCTTTAGGGCCCCTTCCAACACATGCCATTCTATGATTCTGTGACTCTTAAAATTATTTTGCAAGCATTTGCCTTTCTGTTAATTCTAAGATAGTAGATAAGATAGTTTTTTTCCAGTGCTACAGTGCTACAGATTATTGTACTGTGAGTCTTTTCCTGCTACTAGCGTGACTACACCAGAAGCACACACCCACATCCTTTATACCCATGTGGTTATTACAAGCTCCATTTTCATAATTCTATTCTATGACTCAGCAGAATTAATACCTAATATAAAGTCTCGACTCCTATTAGGTCAAAAGAATAGTCTGATAGTCCTGTACGGAAGCCCAACTTGTGCTGCTCTGTGTTACACAACATTTGCATTCAACATTAATAACTGTAGCTTTTGAAAAGTCCCTCTCTCTTAAACACTGACCCCACTAGCAAGTTGCTGAGAAGAGTGACACATGGCTAGAAATACAAAGAGACACACTTCATTTTATATTTAAGAGCTGTCTTTATGTCTGTTAAGTTATTAATACGTGCCAGAAATTTCAGTAACACTTGCCCTGTCATTAGTAATTAGAACCGTGGAGAAGTATTTGCCTGGCGAGTGAACCCTGGTAAATATTTCTCACATGAACTGACATTTACACACTTGTCATTAAGATTGAAATGAAAAAGAAAACAAACAAACAGAGAAATCAGACAAGTGTTCTTCATGGAGCAGTACATGTTTGCAGAGAGTAGATTGTACCTAACAAGACTCAAAGAATGCAAAAAAAAAGTTGTCAGTATTTCTCTGCTTTTTTATCCTGGAAGATCTTAATGAAGAGTCTTAAACATCATCCACCTTTTTCCCTAAGAGTATGTACCATGCAAGGAAATACGGCCTGCTCCATACAGAGCCGTATTGCCACAGTAGAAGCCAGTGGTAGCGATGTGAACAAAATACAAATCTTTTGGCTTAGAGTCCATGCCTTTGAGTCCAGATAACCCTTGCCACTTGCCTTTGAGAGGAATCCACTCTCTAGCCACTCTACAGAACTGCCTAAATACACAGGAACATTCCTGACTTGGCATTACCATCACTCTGCAAATTGGAATTTGCCAAAGATGTTTATTTGAATCACTGTTGAGCACGTCAGGAAGAGAATGAGAGAATGATAGAGAAAAATTGTAGATTAATAATGTCCACTCCTTCTTGATTGTTGAAGGCACTATGTTTTGGACATAAGAAGCAGTGAAGAGAAATTTAAAAAGAATTGTTTCTTTTTTAGTGTAGGTTATACTCAGAGTTGAAGTGGCTTTCTTTTCCCAGTATTTGCAGCTGCAAGAGAGATATTGCTTAAGTTTCTAATACAATGTTTAGTTCGTAAACATATTTGTCAAATTTGCAACACTTTTGCTGCTTGAAGGGTACCTTGAACCTCATGTTATTCCAGCAGCCATGACTTTGACTGAATGCACATCAGGAAACTTAAGTGCAGAAAACTCCTACACAAAATCACTTTGAAGTACGAAAATTAAAATATAAAGACTTCTTTAACGTGCTTCTTGTGAAGTAGTGCAGCCACAGCCTCAGTCTGAAACGTGGGGGCAGAAGGGGTGAAGGGGAGTACAGATTTTTAGCCATAATTCCACATGTCATAGGCACAAATGTTAGAATAAGTGGTGTTAATGTGGGATATGAGCTAAAGAAAAAGAGCCTCCAAAGCCTCCTATTTCTGACAAATCTGCATGTGCTTTAACACCCATAGCTGCCAACAAACTGCAGAAGAACTTGGAAAAAGCCACAAGGTCTAGTTCTCCAACAAACATGTTCTCAATATCCCTCTCATGCACATCCCACCAAATATTCCCATCCAACTGATATTAATATGCTTTTACCACCGGGAGATGTGTGAACAGTATCCTTCAGCCAAAGGCTTCTTATCCTCAATGAACATTTTCACATCTCCCTAGCATGTTTGCCAGCAGCTTCTTCTGCACAGGGTGGTCTTCACAGAGGATATGATGAGCTCTTGGAGAGCCCTTTGCATTCTTTTCTGAGGGCTCTTAATATTTGAGTAATCCTCAACATATCTTTAGAAAGACTTCAGGACAGTGTTCCTGTTGGCATTGGTGTTGCAGTGCAGTGGACTAACACTGACTTTGCCTTGCTACAGTAAAAGTTCGCAACCTCATTCCTGTGGAAAATGTCTCCTTTTTCACAGGGCAGGTGAGTTTTCATGACTGCATTAAGTCTGATTGCCTGTGAAGCTGCTTTCTTTCTCCTCCAGTGTTCTTTCTCTCAACTGACTCAATGTTCACCTCTCTATCTTTCTTAACAACCCAGTTAAGAAATCCCTTAAGTTTTTACTCTTTTCTGATGAGCGTACAGAGGAATAAAAATTATCTAATGGTGAATGTTCATCTTTCCACTCTGTTCAATATCCCTTTTATCATAAATACTTAAAAGATCTGGGTGCTTACACCCAATAACAAGTTCAAATACTTTTCTTCTGCTCAGCTGCTGTTTAACTTTGGAGATAAGCTAAATTCAGTAGGTCCTTCATTACTTGACTTCAAAATCTTCTGGACAGCTGAGTTTTACTCATGCCCAGATAGCTCCTGGTATGCACAGGGAGGTATCTAACTCCAACCTGGGTCCAAATATGATTTAGGAGCTATAGTGAGAACATACTGGGAGACTGCACTGGGCATTTATTCAGAGTCCACCTAACACATGCTGACAATTTCAGATGTTTTACAAAAGTCCTTCATAACTGCAAGAATTTTAAAATAAAGTGTAGCCAACATTTCCATAGGAATATTTGTGGTACCAGCACCAATCAAAGAAGAAAATATATCTTCCATACCTTCCCAAGACTGACAGGATATCGATGCACCTCTTTTATCTCCTATGGTATCAATATCAGGACATGGACTAAATTAGGAAGACAAAGGGCTTTAAAGCTCAAATTGGAGCTATTCTGCTACACAGGAAGGATTCATAAATTTTGTAGTGAGGAAAAGGAGAAAGGGAGCCGTCAGTTAGATATGGGATGTTGTCATTTAATGTCCATAAAGAAGTGCCTTATCTGTTATTCCCGCTATCCATTTTGAAATTATGGTACTGTTATTTATGGCCAGAAGAAGCATCCTCAGCAGTGTGAATAATGGAGATAGGATTCTCCTTACCATCAGAACAGACAGGTAGACTTCAACCCATCTACATTAGCCGTTTATTGGCTGTAGGAATGAATTTTCTCTCCAGAGGTATCAATTTCTGTCCACTGAAGAGGGAACAAAGATAAAGGATAACCACTGGCCAAATAAATCTGAAAAGCCACATTCAGGATTCTGGGGGGGATGGGAAGCTAGGAATATACTGCAGAAGAATATAATTAAGCTAATTTGGAATTTAATCCAGAAACAGCAAAAACACAAGGTTCCTTGACTGATTCTATCCTCTTCCTTGATGCAGTCTCCTTATTGGAGGAATCATTCTCTTGTTTTAAACTAGTTAGTCTAGTAAATTTCAAGGCTTGACAGAGACAAATGTGGTCAAAACATACTTTAGAAAAAACCTTCAACACTGTAATTTATTTTAAATATTACTGTTCAATCACTGAATTCCCTGTGGTAATTATACTATGTTTAGGCCTGGAGACTTTTTAATCAGTGTTTTCCTGTAGCTTGGGTGTGATTCCTGCAGAAGCCTTGTAATAACCAAATAACTAGGACAGCCTAATCTAATAATTTGTGCATGAATAGGATGTTCGGAGGGATTATTAAAGTTATTTTCTCACTAAAATATTATCAGCTTAGAAAGCCAAGCTGTTCCAGGCCTATGACTTGCCATTGCAAGAATGTTTAATACAGTTGTATGCACCAGGCTGCAGCTGCATATGCTAATGCCATTTATTCCATTGATTTTCCCTTTTGAAAGCAGCCTTACTACTCTAATTTTCACTTAAATAAATCTTAACAACCAAAATAATGTTGCTTAAGTGGCAAATATTTGCTGAAACTGAAAGCTGAAATATTTTTCTGGAGTAAAAACTATTAGCAAGGCTTGAATATGCTTTAATTTGACACAATTTGTTATTAACTTTGGACACGAGGCCTACACATTTTGCTCCTGTTTTAATAGCATTGTATTTCAGTCCTCTTTGCACAATTAATTTAAACGATTCTACAGGCAGAACCTTATCAATTTTGCACACCAAGTCGGAATTCAGTCCCTTCATACTAATTTCCCTGCAATATAAAAACAGCGATAAGAAAAAAAGGCAAAAAATAAAATGAAATAGCATGAATGCAAGTAGCATTACTAAGACGTTTTGTTCTACCAGAGCAATCTGAATTTCAAAGCCACCTCCTACACATACACTCAAATGCAACATTTTGAAATACAATACTTCCTCAGATGTTGTATTCATTGTCATATAGTTTATTGCTAGCTATGGAGTATTTTGATACAGAAAGCAAAACAACACTGATATTTTTTTGCCCTAATTATTCATTCTGGACACTGAAAGAAACACCTAATTTACAATGAATCCAACCAAAAGCACAAGAAAGGGGAAGAGATAAAGATATGGGAAGACGAATGTCAAGTATTATTCAGTGGCTTGGGCCGCGATATGCACAGTATGCCATGACTCCACAGTCATACATGACTCATATTTCTCATTTGAATGATAATTCTTCTTAGCTTTGATCCTTTCAGTGAATTATCTCAGAACTTCTTTAAGTCTCAGAACTCACTAGAAAGGCTTTCTTTAATCAACTAGTGAGGCCATAGAATCAAATTGTGACAAACCTTAGTGACATTGAGGAAAAGGCTTAGGGTGCTGTTTGTTTACTCTTGTTTCTTAGCCTTTATCATTCCAGAAACAATGTTTACTCAAGAAAAGTTCAAATAAAGCTCTGCATTCTAAGGGTTGGTGATATCTGAATGTTGGGTCATCATTTCCAGCGTTATGCAAAGCTTCTTGTTAAATATGGACAATAGCAGATGTTGTAGGGAAACAAAAGATATTGTCAAGACTGTGGGGGATCCAACAAGTCTTGGTAGCCCTGACTACCCTCACTTGAGTGCCCAGACAGGGTCTTCAGTTCTCTCTGTCCTCCCAGGTGAATCCCAGCCCTTGCTCATTACCTCACCTCAGTTGGGACTGTCGTTGTATGTCATTGCCACCACCCCAGCCCTGCTCAGATCCTGCAGAACAGTGTCTGTTTGAAGAGAGCATAACCCAGTCTGTGCTGTAGGTGCCGTTTGTCCCCTGGCTTCTTCTCCCTAATGCAGCAGCCCAGATTAAACTACTTCCTAGCAGGCATCATTGTGCTATTACTGCTACTATCATGGTTATTTATGATTTATTTCTTTTTTTTTTTTTGTGGGTCTTTCACACTGCTATGGGTTTAGATTTGTCTCTGAAGACAATTAGTGTGTAACAGTATTCTGCTAGCAGCAGTATGAAAGCTACGGAGCTTTCAGATAGTGATCCGGGGGAATCTCAAGTCCACTGAAAGCTTCATTTTGGATGTTAATTTATACATGATCTTGTTTTACCTTATCAAACCTGTTAAGGAAAGACGCAAAGGTAGTAAATACATAATAATTCAAGACAGGGTGGATAAAAGCTGCCAATACAACATTATGAAGCTTCAAGACATTCTTCGCATTCTAGATCTACCCAGAAATATCACAGTACACAAGACCTATGTGACAGCAAATGCTCTTCAACAGGAACAGCTCAGGCAGTATCCCCAGACTTCTGTGTTGCTAAGGCTTTGGGTAATGGATCTGTTTTTCTTGAGGCTCTCTGGCCTTTCTAACAGGTAGGAATGAGAGGACAGAAGGCTTCTTCGGGGAAATTTCTGATTTTCTTTTCCATATCTGTCTCCATCATTTTACGCATGTGCTCTGGCTTTCTACTGTCGCAAACAATGAGTGAATGACTCCCCGCTTACTGGAAGAATAGTCTTCTCTGCTTCTAATATTGTTATTGTTGCTGAGATTGTTGTAAGGGAACATATTTATTCCCAGTAATCCAGAACAAACACCTGAAAAGTTGAGAACGGTTTTACAGTTTTGGGAATTTTATTTTAGTATTCCATGCCACTTTAGTAATTCCGGTCTTCAAATTATTACTTCTAAGCATTGGATTCCTGTATTATGCTGTTCAAAACAAGAGCATCCAAACCCTTATATGCTATATACTTAATTAGTTTGGGTAGCTTTTGAGATGAGTATTGAAATCAGAATGAAATTCAAGAGAAGGGAAAAAAGAATGATAGTCAGGATGAACTAATAATGAGTTCCCCTAACATGAAGCATACAAGGAGTAGGGATGATCATTTATATCATGTATAATCTTTGCTTTTACTGAGCAGTTGAACAATAGCACAAAAGAGGGACATTACCAGCATGTTAGGGATATGAACACTGCCTTTCTGAAGGTACTTTTTCTATCATGAATTTGGGTAGAATATAAGTAGTCCCTCCCAAAAGGGCTGTTTTCAATCATTAGTTATGTTTTCCAGTGACCTTATGGTGACAGAAACTTCTACTGCCAGGTAGAAACTCTTTGCTTTACTTTTCCACTGAACAGCAGAGATTTTTCCCTTTGGTTTCATGAGCCTGACACAAAATACATGTGTGGAAAAATGCCTTAACTGAAACTTTTAAGAATCTACTGTGGTTTCTTTACCTTACCTTACATTTTCTGGTGAACAGCTCACTGAAGTTCACTTTTGATCAATATCACTGCCATTTCTAGGCTCATCTTCACTCATGAGTAATGTCAGAATCTCCTCTCTCCATTTCTACCCTTAGGTAATGGCATGACACCCATGATTTGTGGGTAGTGAATGTTTCATGCCAGCCCACAATTGCCTGCACTGACAAATACAACATAATATGCGCATCAATTCTTTGGTCCTGCTAAGACAAGTAAAGCAACATAATGCTACCTTGGCATCTGAGAAAGACTGATGCTATGGTAACTTGCCACATGAAGCATCCTTAGGAAGCCCCTTCATCTGCAGCATATGGGAACAAACTAAAGTCTCCAGCAATATGCAGTCTCCACATCAACGTTCATTGAAACCTTGAGTCAGTGCCCAGTTGCACTGTAGGACTCCAGCTCCACCATTCACATGTGCCAAAGAAACACACATTGTTAAATCAGGACAAAGGAGTACTAAGCACCTGACAAGAGAAATTCTCAACAGAGAGAGCAAGGTGACTTCTAGCAAGTGGACATAACTGCAGTTTTCCCTGCAATGTTATTTTATGTTTTCAATAAGTAATAACGTTTTGAGAATTTAAATTCCCAGTTGTATATATGTACGCAATTTCAAACCATTATATTTTCCTTGTAAAACATGTAATTACTCTGCCAAAATGAGTTATGAAAAGCTCGAATCCCTCTTAATCTATATTTGGCCAGCAGGAGTACATGCTAAACCATTTAATCACATCTTGTGTTTCACCAGAACTGCAGATTCTATTCAAATACCCTATATGCTGCATATATGGATTATGACTTCATAGGCTATAGGAAAGCTTTGATCCACTTCATACACCTCGCACTGAGACCCAGTGGGATGGGGACAACCATCTGGTCTCTCAGACATGGGAACTGTCCAGATGCGTTTGACCGTTCCCAAACTTGCTTGACCAAGTAAAGTAGAATTCCTGTGCCCATCATCAAAGGTCTTCTTCTCACCCCAGAAATGAAATCCAGTGAGTAGATATGGTGCACTGGAAGCACAGGTCAGCAACCCAGACTAAAGTACTGACACACACACTGTTCCATTTGGGTAGAAAGGGCCATCATGAAACATGGTCTGAGAAGGTGCACATCCAGTCTCCTCCATGCAAATCAAACAGGAGGACAAGGTGCATGCTCTTATCACACACAGCTGCTGACTCTGAACACTGTTCACCCTTTTCTCTGTCAAAAAGCCCAGGAACGTGGCAGTAAATTAAGGTTCTTATAAGTTGTGACCATCCAGAAGTAAAGAGGGCAAAGACAATGTGTTAAACTGTCTGTAAAATCCCCTTCTAGCCTAGGTCTGCACAGCGCAGCAAGCACAAGCACCTACACAATATCACAATTTCACATTGGCATGTTTCAGGAACATGCATTTTCCCTTGTGGCTAGTGATTTGAAAATATTTGAAATGCATTTGTATTGTGTTTATTCTCCTCATTTTCACATCAGGGAAGCATGTCATCATTCTACTGTGGTTACAGCTAGAGGCGATATAAAGAGTGCAATGGAAATACTAGAAAATCACCTGCCATCTTCATCAGCGTGTTGTGCAATAGCGCATCAAGCCAAGCACAGTTCCGTGGTGCTTTCTCTCATCACAAGGCAGAGATTTTGTTTGAGCACCAAAAGATATGGGTGTGTAGGCATAGCTGTGGATGTCCCACCTTAACTTTCTGCCTTTCCCTTTCGGGCAGCATCAAACTGGTCAAGCAAATGGGAGAACGATGGTGTCATTTGGGAACAGGCAAACTGGCTGCTCTGTGTCACAGAGAGTGTTTTTTTGAGGGATTACTCTTTGCAGTTGGCAACGTTTTAAAAACAAATCCATAATTTTTAGTGCAATAGTGATGGAAGTCTAGAAAATTCCTTCCCTTGCATTATTCTGCAGTGCAAGACAAACTTGAACGTCAATGATATCAGCCATTTTATTTTCTAAAGTACAGCAGACAGTTCCTCATTTAAATTTTTTCTGTCTGTATTATTAAACTCACATTTTAGAAGGATTCTTCCAAAGAAGCAAGCTTCATTTGATTATGAGGACAATAGAATGAAAAGTGCCCTTGCAGAAGGTTTTAAAAAAAGCCTGGTAAATTTACAGCATTCACATTAAAGTACCTTTGAAATATCAGGGTTCACAGGCAAAATAAAAGCATTCTTTCAGTTTCTTCAACAAAAGGGTAATCACATTAAGATTCACAGCAGGCCTTCTAAATCTTTAGTTTTTTACAGAACGGCATGCTAAAACATAAGATCAATCGTGATGGTATTGCTGCATAATTTGCATATGGCTTTGTGAGATATTCACTACATTTAGTGCGAGAATTTTAACATGACCCACGTTTTCAGTGTGGCTGAGTTGAGAAAAGAGAAGGAGTATGTCAGCTCCATTATTTCCAAACAAAAATAAGGGTAACAGGCCAATATTAATTAGTCATATCTTGAGAAAAGCAGCTTATTTACTCTTTAGATGCCTGATTCAGTGCTTTTTATGCTATGAAAAACATCTGTCTATCTGGAATCCTTATTTAAATCATGACTTTTTTACCCTATTGCTGAAGTTAAAACATAACAACACCAATACATGCACATGATAATCTGCTGTAATTTTGCTAGTGAGTTTTCAGAAAATTGCAGACAGTCAGACTATGGAAGTACATATGTGCAAGAATCACTATGAGCTAAATTTCAGAAGACCAAAATTGATCACACAGCTATGTCTGACATTCATTTCCATAAAATAACACTTAGAAGCAAGTTTTCAGTTCATTCTCATTAACGCCACCGCTACAGAAGATTGTCTTCCAGCTCCATCATTTGCTGACATGCACACTTGGTTTACATACGTCCTTAAAATGGAATCTAGTTTACCACAATCTGATGTTATGACTAAACTGACATCACTGACTGGCTAACAACATTCAACATTATCTGGTAAGAGCTATCTCACTGTCAGCTGTTTGATCATAATTAACTGACATGATACTGGAGGTCAGATTCCTCAGAAGAGTCCGTCATGCAGAGCATTGTGTCAGCTAATTTGACTTTTGACTTCTATATTCAAAGGAAAACTGATGTCTAATGAAGACAGTTCCTACAAAGTCTTTCTCCCATCCGTCCTTCACAAGTTAAAAGCTTTCAGACTGACTAACATTTATTCAAGTCCAGCCTAATCAGCACACTATTGAGTATACAGTGAAAATATGCAACATGGGAATTATGGCAAAGAAGACCATTGTATACACTGCAGCAATCTAAAGTACCAGTTTCTGTCACAAAAAAAAACTCCTGTAAAAAGCTATTCTATATTTCAGTATTTTTTTTTTAGCCTGTTTAATAAGGGAAAAGATTAATGCATTGCTGTACATGTCCATCCTGCTGCTCTATGCATGTATCTCTTTGCCAGTTCTCATCAAAGCACCTCAAAGAAATCAAGCAATTTGAGAGCAGGGGAAAAAATCAAATCCCCAAAGGTATTAAATCAGAAAAGAGACCTAGATTTGTTTGTCCTCCAAAGGACAGTTGTACAGGAAGCATACCAAGTCCTTGGCTTCCTGGCTTGCCAACCAGCACATGTATGGCTTAGCTAGTGCATAGGTATATCTGGACTGGACAGAACAATTCATACTGAGTAAATCCAACACTGCAAATATGAAAGAGAGCTAGGAAGGACATTTGAAACAGATTTTCTTATAGGAGACACTCTCAAAAATAAAAAGCAGAAAAAAAAAAAAACAACTAAAACTCTTAAAATCTCCATTAACATCTAAAAAATAGTAAAGATACAAACATACTTCTAGCTAATCATTCAAAGCTACATAAGGAGTGATTCAGATTGTTAAAATGAAGCAAATTGAATACTACTGAATGGATAGTTCTCACTCTATTGTTCACATAATAACATGAAGCTTGCTTCTTTCAAAGAATCCTTTCAATCTGTCCTGCACCACAGAAGAATAAGAGGGAAGGAATTTTCTAGACTTCCATCACTATCCCACTATAAATTACAGATTTGTTTCTAAAACATTGCCAACTGCAAAGAAAAATTCCTTTAAAAATCCCTCAAAAATTTGCTAGTATTTCCATGGCCCTCTCATCACCTCTAGCCATAACCAGAGTAAAACGGTGACATGCTTCCCTGATGTAAAAATGAGGAGGATAAATACAATACAAATGCATTTCAAGTATTTTCAAATCACTAGCCGCAAGGGAAAATGCATGTTACTGAAACATGCCAGTGTGAAATTGTGACATTGTGTAGGTGCTTGTGCTCTCTACACTGTGCAGACCTGGGCTGGAAGGGGATTTTACAGGATTTTAATGCACTGCCTTTTCTGCTACACCTCTGGATGTTGAAGGCATCTCCCATCCCTTCCGTCTCCATAGTTACTTTGTTTTCATTTTTGAGGTATGACTATTATATATATATGTATTTCTCTTAATCCTCGAGGTTAAGGAACAACATTCTGCATATAGCATAAATTATAAACTGGTGAAAGAAGGGTTCCAAGAAAAATTTCCAAATATTTATGCTTTAATTTGTGTACAAAATGCGATTTAATCAACTTTGATTTCTGGAGTAGCCAGAGTACGGTACTCAAAAATCTATTTTTAATCTTACTGGTTCTTAAATATATGAATACACAGAAGAGAAACATAGAATAAGGGTGATCTTTCTACCACATCTGTCAAATTTCTTAGCTTTGTGATGGAAAATGCTCCTAACTATAAGAGAAAACATAACAGAAAACATGAATTAGCCCTTCTATGTATTTATGCGTGTCAACTATATTTTAAGAGGATAGAAGTATATATACACTTTGCATGTGTGCAGACATTCAAGAAGTCAGGCTTTTTCTGACCTTTCTGTCTTATGGTGTTATACAAATCTACAATACCACGTTCCCTAGTTCCACACTATTCCTGTTCTGCAAGCCGGTCAGACCAAACAAAACCTGGTCACCGGTGTTTAAGGAGCAGGCAAACTTCATCAGATTCAAGAAGCCTCGTGAGCTGAGAATACTTCTGACAGTGAGAGTACAGGATGATGAGGAACAATATCAAATACGCTCACTGTGTTCTTTTGGGCATCATTATTCATCTGATCTTTCCATTCAAGAGAAAAATGCTTTAGGGCTCTCACCATGTCTGGGTACTGCACAGAGAATCCAGCCTTTTGTCCAAATAATACTCTTTTCAAACGAAACCTCTCCTAGCTCCACAACTAGTATCAGCAATGCTAAGTGAAATAACACTTTTTTTTTGCATCTTGACTGCACCTCTATGTTTGAATGGATTTTATCCAGTTTCACAACTTTCTTCTGGACCATCACACAAACCCACATATCTTGGGCCATGTGGTGGGACAACATCCTCAGTACTTGAGAGGCATGTCTAGCCTTTATAAATAGGGGAGGCTGAAACACAGATAAGAAGGTACGGAATATGTTTTCTATCAGAACCTTCTTGCAAGGAGGACATTGTTAATGATACATGGCAGCTACAAAAAAGCATCACAACATCACTCCGGGCTTGAGACCTTACAGAACTATAAGGCAGGATGACCATCTCTGCCTTGAGATAGCCCCCAGCTCCACAGGACTGCATGCTTTAGGTTCTGCACTGTAAAATCACATAGAGAAGAGGAAATGAAGAAGTCTCATATTTGAAGTGAGATGTGACTGACCTCCTCATCTCTAATTTGAAGCTTGGAAAATCAAAGAGTATGGAGCCCAGTGACTTGAACAGAATTATTTGGCTTGCAACACACAGAGCTGGTCTCAGACATATGGATGACTTTTCAGCAGACAGCACAGATTTTATATGGCAGGTACAGCCAATCCATGGTCAGGAGATGCCCTCACCCAGCTGCATGCCATGTGCTTATTAGGTCTGACATCGTCTCTGTTGCCTATTGTAATCTGTCTTGTTCTGGACTTGAGCCATGCTTTACAACCTCAGAGAAGCTGGGAATAGACCCTGCATCTGAAAACATTTAGTCAAATGAATTCTGATATTCCTCATTCATGGAAGCATCTGTACCTATTTTTGTTTTGTACCTCACACTGAAGAGATGCCCTTAATTAGTAGTAATAGTGCATTACTTCAATTCTTGAACAAGAAAGACCAGAAAAGAAAGTAAATTTTGATAGAGATTTACTGTGAACACCCTTCAACTCCCAGCTTGCAGACTGCTGGGATCAGAGCCATTCCTGTAGAATCATTTGTTTCCCACTGCCTGATCTGTGCTGAAGCACATGCATTGAGTCTTCCTTTTCTCCTTCTCAGCTGATTAATACCTGCAGTGGGAAGTAAGCTGAATCAACCTGGGATCCATCCTGCCTCCCGCTGTCCGATCCCTGATCATGTAACTACCTCTGTTGCCTTTTTCTCTGCTCCTCACAGACAGGCCTTTTCCCAGTCTCCACCCATTTGCTGATTCCCTGCTGTGCTCAGAATCTGTTCAGAAGCTGAACGGTCCAGAAAAAAGCTCCTGACTTTCCAAAGGAGCAATGCAGAACGAGCAGGGATTCCTCCAAATGACATTACATGCTGTCTTCTTCCAGCCCCTGCAGCTGAGAGTACACGCTTGCCATTCTCATTTGGCTTCTCCTTCCACAGTAACATGCAGCAGATGTTTGATGTTTCACTCAGCACTAACTAGAGATGCATATTGTTTAAATTTCCATTGGTGAATTCCCAACACTTTCAAAGTATTCTTCATGTATTTTAATACTTAACTGTTATTCAACACAGAACAATTAAAAACTCTGTCTCACAGAGGTAGTTCAAAAAGTCTACAACATATGTACTGAAATGTGAATTTTCCCTTCTGAGATAAAGTGATCAGACTGACTGTGCAGCCTACTGAAGGGTTGCCTTGGCTGCACAGTTCTTCAATACAAAACCTGCAGTCATGGCAGAGGTTTGGTCAGAGTTGCTCGAGGATATGATTTCAGTGTCATCCAGCAGGAGCCCAGTCAATGCTGAGGACAGCCACACAACCAAGATTTCTAGCACTGTTTTTAGCAGCTAAGACCTGAAATCCACTGCAATTCAGCAGAACAGAAATAAATAACAGCAGAGGTGTTGCTGCAGCCACGATGGACTACAGTCTCAAAAGCAGCATGGTTTGAGGAGGCGAGTTCTGTCTTTTTAGAGAAGTTGATGTTTCCAAGAAGATTTGAGGCATCAGAGATCATTTATGAGCATAATTCTGATAGAAAACATCACAACCCATAGAACAAGCTAAAGCACAATAAAGGAGACTGTTAAGCCTTTCTCCCTTTCTTTGAGGTGACTCTCTACTCTCTCCTGCTCCAGCCCATACGTCTGACCCATAAGGGACTCTGGTGCCTGTCTCAGAGGCTGTCTCACCAGCTCAGCTCTCAGCTGATTCTCTGTGCTCATGAAGGGGAAGGCAAGGAGGAAGTCACAAGGATGAAAGTTACACTGAGGTACAGGAGCTTGTGCTTCCCCTGAGTCTTTGTCTCTTGCACTGCTGCTCTACCCTTCTGATGGCAACAGAGTCAGCGATCCTATGTCTTCCCCAGTATTGCTTTAGCTTTCAACTAGAAAGGGTTTCAACTCAGTTGACACTTCAGAGTGGTGAGGCATTGGAACAGGCTGCCTTGGGAAGTGCTGGAGTCCAGTCCCTGGAGATGTTCAAGAAATGTGTAAATGTAGCACTGAGGGACATGGTTAGAGGTGAAATTGTTAGTATTAGGTGATGGCTGGAAATGATGTTCTCATGGATCTTTTTCTACCTCAGTGATTCTGTGATTCTGCTATGGCTCAGTACTCCCCTTGCAATCTGAAAGGCTGTCACTCCCACTGTGTACCCAGCTTCTGCACTGACACATGCAGCATTCAAGCTCTTTCTTCCATAAAGTTGTCTGAGTTCTAGGAACCAAAATATAAACTCCATGCTAAATATTTATCTTGTTTCTAAGTGTGTAAGAAAAGGTATGAAGTGTTGCTAAGGTCATTATCCGTAGTCAGGAAGAAATACTCAAATGTCCTTATATGTCTTTTCTATTCTTAATTCATTAACAGAGAGCCAAGTCAGCAGCAGACATTCAGTTTGATTTTGTCATTTTCTTGAGAGGGGGCAAAGTGTAACTTCTACTTTTCAGTTTTCATTAGGACTTGTGCACTTATAAAAATTCATACATGCTATTGTCCTAATGGGCCTGAGAAGGCACAAATCTGTCTGACAAGCAGAAAAATGTGAGTGATGCTGCTCCTAATGCTTACATAAGATCCTGCCTCTCTTATGGTGTTTTCTTCCTCAATCCTTGCAATTAGCTTCCATCATGTCTCAGACTTGGGAATGCATCAGCTAAATTGCCTTTTTTCACACCTTTATAAAAGTCACAATCAAAAGCAGAAGGTCTTCTGCCCTGTGGACAGGAAGGAGGAGAGGCATGTAATAAAATACTTACTCCTTTTCTCTAACAGATGATGTCACCAATTATTCTTGTCCCTTCACACAAAGTCTAATTTTCTCAGTAAATTTTAATTACTATAATCTAAACCTTAGTTTTTGTTGTTATCTTAGCCACCTGCAGTAGATAAGTTGTCTTCTAAGGTATTTCATGTGAGTGGGCAGGACTGACTTCTTATGCAGGCTAAAAATATTTGCTCTCATAATGCCATGGAAGGTTCTATCTGTAAGAGGATTAATTAAACCGTGGCTGTGAATATACAGATATCACAGTTTCTAACTGCATAGCACACCTGCACAGTCACACAAACAGCACAGTGAAATGATTCAGTGTCTCCAAAAAACCCTGTCACTTGATCTACCAACCAGCTTCTCTGTCTGGGTCCCATTTGGCTGGCTCTGAAATGGATGTGTAATCCAAGGGAGCAAGGGCCTCATCATAGCTTTGTGCCCTTCAGGCAGGATTGAGTGCTAGTGCACAGGAGGCAGTAGGGAGTGCTTCAGACCCATCCACAGACTCAGAGGGTGCTGAGAGATGTCTGTCAGGGACTTCCCAAACATAGACTACAGGAGGCTGTGTCTCACAGGGCAGGATTAACCCATACTTCACTAAGGAGGACTGCAGATTACTTAGCAAACTGGGGATACCACAGTATGCACATCATCCAAGGAACAGGTGTCTTCGTAACTTCCGCCCAACTATCACGACACGTTAATAGAAACAACAGATTTTTTAATGATGATCTTGCAACAGCAGGATGGCCAGAGCAGAGCAGAGAGCTGAGCAGAGAGCTGTTGGTTCACTGCCAACATGGTCAGCATGTGACCATGTTATTTCACTTGTACGGAGTTCTGAAGTTACCTTCTGTGATGAATAATCTAAAACGGCTCCAAGAATCTATCAGCCATCTTCCTAGTGAAGTTCAGGGCTCCTGCAGACCTGGGCAAGGCCATGAGGACCTAACAATAACAATGGTAACTAATACTTGTGTAAACTGCAATTCCATTCCCTGAAAAGACTGAAATGGCAACAACAGAAATGGGGCATAAACCAATCGTAGGACAAAACATTCAGGGATACATTAATGTTTTAATTAATTAATGTTCAGTGAAGCAGTGGCTTCACTGAAATTATGCTGTGCTACATTTCTGGTACATTTCTACTAAACTTTCTGTCTTGCTACAGAAAGAAGTATGGGCAAGGGAAACAAGCTGTAAGCCCGTGAAGTTTTGTGGATTTGTTACGATAGCAATAGGTGTCATTCACTTGTTGGCTGCCAGTTAAATCTTCAGATGAACCCAGAGGGTTCACTCTGTATTTCCTAGGGTGCCCTTGAAGCCAAAGGGTGTCCTGTCCTGTCTTCGCATGTCTTTCCACTTCCTGAGCAAAGCCAGGCTGCAAGTAGGAGCTCTTCAGAAACAAAGCTGAGGTACAACAAAACTATTCAGCAATGAGATGCAGAGAGAAGCAAAAAGACACCTAACTGTTTACACTTGGAGCAGAAACAACTATCCTTCTTTGGATTTAGATGATGCAATCTACTTCTTCTGTCAGCACTGAGAGAACCTGGAAACAGCCAGAGGTTGAGGAGTCCCCAGCCTATGGTTCATGCTCAGCAGTGTTGCCCACTGCCACTGAAGGGCTCTGCTGTTCTCCAGACTAACAGCCAGGTGTGATTGTGTACTCTTGTGTTATTGACCAGGGTAGGTGAAGGCTGAGACACAAGGGTTGCACAGCAAGTGTTCAGCAGGTATAAAGTCATGTTCTACATGATTCAGGAATAAATATATGTCAGCTGAGAGCCTTACTTCCCAGTGACTGCCTACTGTAGGAGATAGGAACAGTGCCAAGAGATCAGGAGGAGAGAGAGAAGAGAGGGAAAGATAGAGGTTTTTCTCTATTACACTGCCAGTAACAATGTATGTGGACCCCAAAATAGCATGAACCATTTTCATTTGATTTTCAGATATCACTATGAAATTTAGAATATGTTGATATGGTAATGAGAATATCTTTTCAGAAAAGTAAATAAAGTCTTTGTCGATTTGCCAGTACAGCTTTCCCACATCAAGTTGCTTGTCATCACTGAAAAACACATGTATTCTTAAACATATTAGATAGGAAGTAAATTGTGAAAGTTTTCTCCTATAATTTAGAGGTTTCTTGTCTGTATTGCTATGTCTGTGTGTCTACACCACTGACTGTATGATCCCGGTATCCAAATAGAACAGGTATATGGTAAAATAGTCTTTCCAATCTCATTCACAGTTGGCACACCCATGGGCAAAATCAGTTCCTTTGCACAGCATCTATCTGTAGTAGTTCATGCATGACTGTTTGTCTGCTATAACTCTTATGGGAGACGCTGCTTTTCAAAACACATTTCCTTAAATGTGATCCATTTAGGTGTGATAGTATGAAACTAAAAATTCTATCTTGAAAATATCTGGTTTGATATTTTTGTTATTGCTCTACTATTTTAAAACACAGTAGTGATTTGTGTACGTTTTGATAAGGCACTGTAGAGGAAGAAGATCATAAACTAAAATAGCCAGCAAAACTGTGGTTAGTGTACTAGCTACAGATACGTATGATGACAGGGGGTAATTTCATATAACTGCAGCATCTTTTCAGCTATACATTTGGCCTGTTATTTCTGCAATAAGTGAAAAGGATCAGACATCTGTGGGGTGTAATTCAGCTCATCTATTTGATTCATTTATATTCAGTTGGTTTAGTTTATCCCCACTTAGAGTTAAAATCAGACCCAGTGATCCCAATTTCCCAAGTTTTTGCTTCAGCCTGCTAGTTACCCTGTAATCATAAAATGTCATCCTGACCCTAGAAAACTTTCCTGAATTTGATGAATTGGTATTTTCAAGTAAAAATTAAGGCTGTGCTTAAATCTCTCAATAACTAATTCTTCAACAGAGAGCTTAGGCACTTGGCTACGCTGATGAGTCCAGAATATCACTTGGACCTCTGCGCACTGCTGGAGGGTAAAGAGTAATTCACATCAGCACCTTTTTGCTGCTTCTTCAGGAGCCATAAATACCAGGTAGGCTTAGCCAGTTAACTGAGACAAACACACTAGAAGGTGAAGATCTCAAGAGGCACATGTTTGGTGTAGACCTGTGCATTTCCCAGAAAGAACTAAAGGAATTGCCTCCCTTACCTTGCCTCTTGTGTGTTTAAACTCTGATTATCTGCCTAGTCTATCAAGGAGGCATGAATATCCCATGAAGAGAAGCCTTTTCCAAAGCAATCACACCTCCATTTCTGGTCACAGAAGGAAGCCCTGCAAGAATGTTTTTCACGGCATCCTGGCAACTTCAGATGAAGAGTGCCTACATGTGTGGGAAGAGAGGTAGGAGGGTGAAGGATGTGTGACTGTCTGAAAGGATTTGTATAAATATGTTCATTTCAAGTTCCTTCCTACAAGTGCCATAAACAGCACAACGATGGATTTATTTGTATTTTTTCTTCAGTGAGGCTTTGTTTCTGTGTGAATCCACCAATATACAGATTACAAATTAACAGCATCAGAGTTAACAGTTAAAGGAAGAAGTTTGCAAGACACTTTCCTCAAATTCCATTCTAACACTCATAGAACCATAGAGTCACAGGATGGTTTGAGTTGGAAGGGACCCTTAAAGGTCATCTAGTCCAACTCCCCTGCAATGAACAGGGACACCTACAGCTGCATCAGGGTGCTCAGAGCCCCATCCACCCTGACCTTGAGTGTCTCCAGGGATGGGGCATCCACCATTCAAATCCTAGTTGCATTGCTCATATCTTCTGTTATATCTGCCACTTATTACTGACTATTAGAGGCAATGGTGGGATAGCTCAGGTCTTCTATAAAGGTTTCTTGTGATGTAGCAAACCTGTACAACATCCTTGATAAAATTCTCAGAGAAGAACACTCTGAAATTGGCAGAGTACGTGCTTACTTGTAAAAAGTAATTTCACTCCTGGTTTAATCTCATCACAGTGCACTTTAATCCATTCTGAGAGTCTAAATTAGAAATATTCGGATTTAACACCAAATTCATAGAAAAAATGATGCCTTAAAACTTAAATAATTGCATCTGAAAAGTAAGGTGCAATGGCTTGTAGGTCACTGCTAATTTTAGGACTAAAAAGTAAAAATAATCCACTGAAATATATCTAGAAAAGCAAAGATTTTCACATAACAGGTATATCAGACACTAGCTAGAGTTTTGTAGAATCATTTTCCTTTATCAGCAGAACTTCCTGTTGATTTAGAATCCCACTATGTTCAGAGTCTAGAAATAACCAAGACAGAACATTGTAGGGACATAATAAATAACATGAGGAGGAATTCAGGTGAATGATGTTGAAACGTTGCAGCAACATTCTCTTTAGTGATCACATAGCACTGGAACTGGTAACAGCACACACAAAAGCGTACTTGTGCCAACTTTTCAATTTGGAGTAAAACAAAATCATTCAATGAGGAAGAGCTGCTGTGTATTTGCTAAAGTACGGTTTATTTCCTTGTTCCCCTGCAGTTTCAGTGGGTCTTTTTCTCAGTTTAGACTACATTTCATGTGATGAAATCTCTTGGAATGAGAATGTAGTGCATTATAGGAGACAATAAGGCACCTGAAATGTTAGGAAAGGGCACATAACAAAGAGGAGTATGATGCAAGTGATTCCCAACTTTCCAGAAGCAATTGCAATAAATGTACCCAAATGGAAACACTTCAAGCTTTACTTGGATGTTTTGATTTTGAATCTACTGAAGAAAAAAGATCTCTATATTTTCCAGTAAAAGATTTTATTTACAGATGTAATTAATAATATAAAAAAAGAAATATTATTTAATCAAAATATATGTAAATTAGCCAGAGGATTCTTGTCAGTTTAGAGGAATAGATTTAGCCTCCTCTGCATAAAAGAGATCTCAGATACATAGTGTGTGCTTGCATCATGCACAAGAGAGATCCATGAATCTGATAATACTAAAGAACTTATCCAGGAAAGTTCAGCTTTTTGTTTACTGTAAGAATCTGAAATCTCTCTAAGTAGTCTGTTGGGTGCACTAAAGCAAAGGATTCAGTTAAATACTTTATATTAGATTCTGAAACACACTTGTAACCTTATTCATGCACTGAACTCTAAATGCATTTACACAAAAATAGCAAGAACATTCTGATCCCAGTGGGAAAGTAGCTCTGGCTGTATGGACTAGTCTCAAGCACTGGTCTCCAGCACAGAGGGAGGTGCCTCCTGAGCTGGAGACTGACATGAGCCATGCATTTACTTCTTCCTTCAAAGACATGAAATAACAGTGAAATCCACAAAGGCCTGAACATCTAAAACATGAATAAATGTAACTCAGAATGCTCACAGAGTAAGAAACACTACATAAATTGCCTGTGCCTGGCAGATCTGTGCATAAATGGAATAGTGCCACTGGTATATCACTCAAATGATGTAAGAAATCAATATCAGCTCCAGTTAGCATGCAATGACACCAGCTTATATACAGATGAATTTGAAAGGACTAGACGATGACAATACATTCTTGACATGCTTAATCACTGTTATCCAGAAATACTTGCACTGAAGAAATGTCAAATATAAGCCCTTTCCTTGAATTTCCCCTTAGAAGGCACAAAACTGTGCACAAATTTATCCTGATAATTGATTTCTTTAATTCACTCTGAAGTTACATGTCTACTTTTTCATTTACTTTTACTTTGTATCCATTCAATTTTCTTTTCAAATTTACAGCTCCAGGAGTCAAACAGCGTCCTTGTGACTGTGCACTACTTTGCCCATAAAAATGGTACTGCAGACTGAATTATGCCCCGTGGTCAGCAACACTAGCTCTATGCAGGGTCTTAGAATCATCTTTTGTAATCTATTTGCCTTAAAGATTAACAGATAAGTAACACTCTGCAAGGAAATAACAATTTGGTTATCACCTCATCCACAGTTCATTCACCCTAATCTGTGTCCATACTGCATGTGAAAAAGAATGAGGAAAAAATGGATTTATTTTCCTAAATGCAACAGGTCTGATCTAATCATAGTCAAACAGTAGATATAGGTAAGAATATTTTTATGTAGCCACTTCTCTAGGGGAAAAAGGAATAATAATAATTTTTAAAAAGCTTAATGTGTCAAATATTTTTGTATGATTATGCACATTTTACAGTTTTTCACACTGTGTGTCTGGGATGGGATTTCCCTCGAATAACTTCAGACATCTGACTTTTATGCTGATCACCTTGGCTCCCCTTGTCAACTTGTAGAAAGAGGCGTTTGAAATAAGCAGTTCATCTGACCTATCCTGTGTACCTGCCTGGGCGCCAGAAGAATCTTGCTGTGGAAGTGTCCCTTTCTCTCTGTTGACTAGAAAGGCAGCCTAAAATAACTTTCACCTACTTAAGTCTGGAAAGACAAATCTCACTTTGGGGGTTTACAAGTCCAATATTTTTGTTCTGATTTAAAACTGGGTGTGAAATACAGATGTGTGTAATAAAGTAGTCATGGTTGCTGTAAGTGGAAAAAACTGTTCTGTTTTTCTCTGGAAAATTTTAGAAATGCAAATGCAACCAGGACATAATTTCTTTCCATTACGGTTCTTCTTTCTCAATTTTCATTCTTTCTCATTCTTTCCTCAATCTGCTATTATAAACCAAAGCTGAAAATAATCCTTTATTCATATTCTTTGCACACAACTGCATATGGATAATTTCAGTGTATATATATCACTAGTTGATTTTAAGCAATAACTGTTAGAGTCTTGTGATCTATTTCCTCCTCTGTTTCCCCTGCCTCCAAACAATAAGCATTCTTTTTTTTTTCATTTCCTGTACTTTTTTTTATCTTACGTGTTGGGAAAAGAAATACTTTATATTATTACAGTTTCTCAAATGCAAAATCAAATCAATATCTTTTTATATTTATTTTTTTCAAGGTTGTTTACTTTAATTGATGCCATGATTGATTGCCTTCCTGGCTTTGCTTATGAAGAACATTTCCTCCTCTCAAGCTAATGTTGTCACTGGCAGTACGAGGTCTCATAATTAATTAAACTCATAAACTTCTCCTTTATGTATTCAATCTTGATCCATTTTCTTCATTTTTCGTGCTACAGAGATATGACTTCTCATGAATTTTTATTTCACTTCACCCATTACACCTAAGCCATCAACAATTTGCCTGGTTGGTGTTCTAAAGAACTTAAACAATCATGCTTCTCTCAGCTTCCCTAGACTCTATCACTATTTAACTGTCCGAATGGACAGGCCATTTTTCACCATATATTCTTACAGTATTCATGTTACCACTCAATTTCATCTCACATTTCCATTTGGATTTCAATTTAGTTCTCAGCATATGTCCTTATTCCACAGTCATGGAAGCTTTCAGAGTCCTCTTTTTTGTTCATATTTGCACTCTTATATTTCTTTGCGAGTTCTCTGTAAGCATCCTCCCACTGAGTATTAACCATTTAGAATCAGTTGGGTTTCCAGAAAGTGGTAACTTAGCCTACTTTATATGAAAAAAAACACAGACTATAACAAATGTTTTCTTTTTTACTAGCACTAGGTATGCTACAACCATGCAAAAGCTAACAATTTTTATAGTCGCAAGACCTCAATTACCAAACAAGATAAATTTGGTTTATAAATACCGTTTATGGCATTAAAGAAGGAATAGAAAAAATCATTACAATTGAAAAAAGCTTATATGTATATATATGTATCTCTATATATAAATAGAAGACAGGTAACCTGAAGGAAAATGAGCATCAATCAGTAGAAATAAGAGATCCAGGAAACACGAAGAAAAGTGTCAGATGGAAGAAACAGTAGTAGAACTATAAACAATCTCAGCAACAGTATAATTAGGACTACTGAGCACTTTCAAATCAAATGCTTTTGAAGAAAGCCCATTAACAGGTCACACGCCTGTAAGAGGAGTCACTGTGCCTCACTCCAAAAGTGGTCCTGAAAAGGGGAATGACAACAGAGCATCAGTTATGCAAAACTGTGAGTAAAAGGTGAATATGACTGCTCAGTCTATAAACAGAACAGGGAGGAGGAGGAAAGCTATATTAAGAGTTTCCACAGTAGTGTAGTTATGGTTGCTATATTTAATATTATATGTTGTCACAATGAAGAGGAAACAAGGTTGAAAGCTGAAGAAAATGTTTTACAAGTGAGAGACATAAGAAACTCAATCTGTCTAATTTACCAAACAAAAAAAGAGATCACAAGATAGTTCGATTTCATCATTGAATTTCTTGAATAAGAACAGACATTGGTTCTAAGAAGACTTTGTAGTCCAAAAGAGAAATGCACAGCAAGAAACACTCTCTGGAAGGTAAAGCCAGAGCATCCACAGTCTCTAAATGTATTTATCTTAAAAAGTAAAAGTATCTCTGTAGCTGAAATAAACATCCAAACATCATTTCCAAAACAACGCTGGATTCCTTTCTTTAAAATATCCCTGAGCCAAATATACAGCACCTATGGAACCCAGCAATTAGATGTCAAAAAAACACGCACACCTAGGTGGTTATCTTAAAAGGTCACTTTGTCACTTTTTACCTTCTGGACTCGGAAATGGAAAAAACACCTGTGATTTCTACAAGTCCATGAACCATATCAAAATAGAAACAACTGGTAACTTGTACCTTCACATCTGGCTACAGCAGGCATGGCTGAAGCTCACTAACAGGCAGAGTGGTATTGTTCTCTTCTGCTTAGAACATTTCAGAGCCTGAGCCTGTTCCTGTGGCTGAAGTAGGGTTTTAATTAGAGCATTTTTCCTCTGAAGCCTTAACATTACTTAATATTACTAAATAAACTGGAAAAGTGCCTACCAGTATCTCACTAAACGATAGATCTGAATGAATGTGTTTTTTCCCTTCCTTGGGATTTTTAACATTTTAGAAATGTCTTCTGAATTAGAATAAAAATGAAAATGTAAAAAAAGTAACAAATCACAAATTCTGTCTCATTAAATTATATCAACTGAACCATTGTTATCATTTCCATGCTCGCGTCAGCCTTTTCTGATATTTTTAGATTGGTGAGCTTTTGATTTCCAAGTAACAAGGCAGTTTCAAAATGAAAAAAATATACTAAGGATAAATCCAGCAGTGGTCATTGGAAGTCAACAGCAATCATTTGGGAAATTTTTCGAATATATGAGAACATTATTTTTAAGTACCTTTAGCATAGCTTCAAAGGAATTTTTTTTTCCAACAGAAGTCAGTTCCTCAGAGAAAATGCCTGACCCCATCTAAAATGTATATCACTGCTGGAGCACAGACCTAATACAATGTGTACGACATAGACAAAGAGGAACTGAGAAGATAGAAGTTTTTTCTTGAAGCTGAAAATAGCTGAATTTGGTTTTAGCTGAAGATGTTATCACTGAAAATTCATTTTCATCCTCTCTTCAGGGTGTCTTTCAGTTGTCTTTCAGAAAGACTTCTCAAAGGATTGCAACTTACAAAAAAATCATGAGGCCAATGACCAGCACTGGTAAGCACATATTTTAAAAGCCTGTTTCAGAGATAGCAGACAAAGGACTTGGACAAGAGATGTTTGCACTCTGTGATCAGGAGCTGCTTTTCAGGCTGCCTTTTCTTAACTAAGACGAAAGCACATCTGGAAGAAGTCAAGCATCATTGTGGAAATCATGAATGAAACTGGCCAAATGCCTTGCCACGAAGTGCATTACCTACGTTCAGGCAACCCCCAGTCTTTCAGTAAGATATATCTTTCAGTTTGGGAAAGGCTTTTACTCATAAATGTAAGAAGCTAATCAACTCTTACAGCTGCACTCACTGAGACCTCTTTACCTTTAAACAATTCACCATGAAATCCTCCACCAAGATGCAATCTTGCCTGGAATCATGTGTTAACAAACACTTTTTGACTGGTTGCAAAACATCTGTCTCCTGCTCCAGACGATGTAGAAAGAGATAAGAGGTCACCTTTAAACATGGTAGTTGGCACACGACACTTCTAGTTTGAACACTGTCATGTTTATTCCCTTTCTAACAGCATCGGAGTACTGTAAAAAGTAAAAAATTATCACTTCTTATTTATCAAAAAGACAATGCTACCCACTTGCAAAATCAATACTGCACCATTACTAATGAATGACGAATATACCGACTTTAGAGAGAATAATTAACCAATTAGGAGAATAATTATGCATTATTCTTCCCACTCACTGGATGGGACAGATAAAGAAAACAAGTTGTAAAAAAGACCACATTGCTATTTTGTGAAACATAAAAGCAAGGTTATCTTTGTTTTCATATCCAGGGATAGATATCTGCATAACTAACTTGTTCTGTGCTGCTTTCTTTGAGACATAACCCTGTCATCTTTGACTTTGGGGAGCCTTGCTAAAAAATAACAGCAGTGGTAATATCTGAGTTTCTAAATGTTTCAGTTCAAGTCATTCTCAATGACAGCATTTTGTTTTCATTCGGAGTGGATTCTGATTCTGCTAGGAGGTTCAGGAGACAGCAAAACAGCCAACATCTCATAAAATAAATCCTGTCAGACAACTACAGCTTCTTTAAAAAGCAACCAAACAATTTGATTGCGAAAGCAGCAGAACACACTGTCCAACTCTAAGAGTTTTTATCATAATCCTGACATTTGGGTTTCTTAACTGTTTTTTTTTTTCCTTCCCAATCTTAAACTGCTTTTCACCCACTTTTTGATGCACAGAGCACACTTAATCAATGCAGATTAGGAATGTGTTACTCTCATTGCTGTCTGTGAACATCGACATGGAACATTAAGAGGTGTTTTTAAGTTGTTTATGCCCCATAAATGGACAGGCATCAGTACCTCCTGACTACAGATACATTTTAAATGTAGCACTGTTCATCATATTTAAGTACAACAGTCCACAAAGTGTTTTGATTGCCATCAAACGCAAAAAGGATTATGTTCTTCTGCAGAACAAAGATAAAAAAAATGAAATCATTTATATCAATTAAATACTTCAAATGATTTTTAATGTCTTAGCAGACCATTTTTAATAGAAACATTTTCTCCTGCATATGACAGATACTGATATGTTCTCATTATAATAGTGTCATTATTGATAATTATTTATGATATAACCTGTGCTATTATTGCAAAGAAAACATGTGTAGATGAACATACATTATATGTTGTCTTTTTTCATAATATATATTTTCTGCTGTGATTTAGTCAATACAGTTTCTCTCCAGACTTATTAAGAGTTTGGGTTCACTTCTCCAGAGCCTTAACCTTTGGTAGAATAGGGAAAAACAACACACTATCTACTTCTCACAAACAGGTATGTCTAACACAGGATAAAGCTGCTGTGGATCAAAGCTCTGCTCTCATGCTCCCTTCTCTTTGAGACAAGACAATCCAATTAACCATTCTAGGTTTCTAGTAAGAAGAAATAAGGAGGAGAAGAGGCTACTTCATCAAGGTTTTTAACTTTACTACTAAGGATCTGTGAATAAGGATGTATTCTAGCATGCATGACTGTATTTCTATGCCTTAAAAACAAATTATACTCTTTTCTTGCCAATGGCTAATTTAAAATTGCTTCATTTCAAAAGCAGGTATTACCATGACAAAGAATAGTGTACCTCACTACTTGCAAATTAAAGTCACAGTCATTTAATATCACACGTATAAAAAGATTTAAGTCATTTAATTCCTCCTCCTGCAGAGGTTTGTTGCATCCATGAAGAAAAGTAGAATCACAGAATCACGGAATCATTAAGGTTGGGAACGACCTCTAAGGTCATCTAGTCCAATCATCATTCCATCCCCACCACATTCACTAACCGTGTCCCTCAGTGCCACATCCACATGGTACTTGAACACCTCCAGGGACAGTGACCCCACCACCTCCCCGGGCAGTGTGTTCCAATGCCTCACCCCTCTTTCAGAGAAGAAATGTTTCCTAATGTCCAACCTGAAGTAAATACCTTCCCTCTGTTTACTTTTTTATTATTTTTTTTTTTTTTTTTTGAGAAGGGGAAGAGTTAACACTTCCAGGCATCAATATATAAATTAAAAAAAAAAACAACCTTTTTTTTTTTCTCCAAATAGAAACATTTTCCAAATGAAAGAAATACCTTTCATTCAAGCTTTTACAGTTACACTACAATACAAAGAAAACTTTGGGAGTCTAAGAAATCAATGGCCCAACCACCATACAGCAGCATGCAGTTTGCAGTAAGGTTCAGACTGGAAGGTACATAGGATCCAGGGGGCCCCAACAACACTATTTCAAATTGTATTCTAACAGAAGATTTTCATAAGCAGTACTTCTAGATGATCTAATAGAGTCAAGGCTTGAGATGATCTGAAATGAATGAGCCACAATAGTGCATGTCGCTGCCTCGGAGCAGGCTTGCAGTGCTTATCTGCGCAAGGGAGCAGCACTGCATACTCCTCAGAGAGCTGCTAAAAGCTGCCAGAAGGTCCTGGAGGGTACAGGAACAAAGCTAGAGAGCCCCTGCTCCATACCAAGGTTATGAAACAACCAGCAGAGTGATGCACGCAGCAACTCCAGCTCTTCTCTGACGCATGAAACCAGCTCTGCTCAATGCCAGCCCTCCCAGATGACTGCATTATAAAACCTCCCCAGGAAGTGCCAGGAGTACTCACACTATACCCCAGAGGTACTCTAACACATCACATATTTTTTTCTGTCACGCACATTGGCAACTACTGTTTTTGTAGTACAGTAAATACCACTATCTTCACTATACAGGAAAGTAAACTGTGGAGTTTAGGTTAGTACCAAGGAAAAAGTGACTGGTTTACTCGGTCTTTTATTGTTGACCTTCACAGAGTAAAATCTGTTATAGAACTTAATGCGTTAATATTTATTCAGTCAGTATCTCCTCAGTTGACTTTGCACAGAATCAAAGGCCGCACAAACTTCACTAGGAATGATACATAAACACTTCAAGACCCAATGACTGACCAGTACCTCTTTTCTCTATGGCCAAGAGAGAGTTATGTCATCTTTTCTAGGTGCTCTGGGTAACATCTAGATCTTTTTCCTCCTGCTCTCTTTCTATTCTCACAAGAAGCACAAGTGCTGCTGTTTTTGTCTTCTTAGCCTTGCAACAGTCCCCAGTCTTTGGTTTCACAGAACTGAAAGTCGTTGTGGAATGGAAGAAAAATTTTCTTCCCATAAAGAATGCATGATCACGGCACACATATCTGTGCCAACGCTCATCCACCTATAGCTTTAATTGAGGTACTGCTCCCAGTGAAGTTGTAACTGCATAGGCCAGCCATGCAAGTATCTACCTAGATCTCAAAGGAGCAAGCTTTGAAAGAAGGGAAAGTGTCTTTTACAAACTGACGTGGGTGGAAGAAGCAGAGAAGTTTCATCAGACCCAGGGATTTATTATCAAGCTGATATTAGCATGGCCACAGTGCTACTGATGTTCTTTCTGGTACATCACCTTCTTTCACCTCTTTGTATCACCTCCTCTCCCACAGTTCACACTCTCGCTTGAACTCAAGCACAAACATACATATCTAGAGAAAAAAACTATTGATACAAAAATATAAGTGGAAAGAAGAAGAAAAATTACATATGAAAAAATGTAGAAGAGTATCTTTTGAGCCATGAGGTATGAGTAGGTCTTTTTAAACAATTTGACAGGAATTTCTAGTTTTCTGTAGGGTTGATTTTTTGTACTCAAAACTGTATTTAGGGACTATCAGTAGTTTATAATGAAGAAATGTCTTCAATAGGTCACAGCAAGCAAACACATACTGATGTATGGCTCTTGTTTCACTTTGGAATATTTGTTTTGTTGAAAAAGAGCTTCAGTCTATGTGAGTTCTTTTGTTAAATAGTACAGAATAAATCTCTGTGTCCAAATTCAAATACTGTATGGAATCTAACAAAGGATATTGAAAATACTGTCTGAATACAAGATTTAGTTTTATCCAGTTTTGCCAAGCTCAGAAAAAAATAAAAAGAAAAAAAAGAGGAATAGCTAAAGCAGCTTTCATGATTCTCTTAATATAGATAAAAGAAGGAAGAATAGACATTATACATTAAGACTATAATGGGGAGGGAACAGAAAGTTGTATAAGAACATTGCAAATGACCAAACTAAGTGCTGAAAGATTTCCATGTAGGCACACGATTGGAGAGCAGATCCTCATGGTTAGCTGACTATGCAGCCTGACTTCTGAAGGATTTAGATAACATGATACATTTTATTGCAGGGAAGAAAACTGACAGCCATTGGGTTGTTAGACTAGATAATAGGAAGAAATTCCTTACTGTGAGGGTGGTGAGGCACTGGAACAGGTTGCCCAGAGAGGTTGTGGATGATCACTCCCTGGAAGCATTCAAAGCCAGGCTGGATGGGGCTTTGAGCAAACTGGTTTAGTGGGAGGTGTCCCTGCCTATAGCAGGGGGTTGGAACTATATAATCCTAAAGGTCCCTTTCAACCCAAACCATTCTATGATTCTGTGTCCTTTGAGAACTTCTTTCTAAATCCACTCAAGATCCCCAAACAAATTTTTAAAAAGTGGAAATTCGTTTGCTGTTTCCCCATCAGAACCAATAAATATATGACATAAAGGAGGCATATTAAATACCATGGCACAGTCTTACAACCATCAGGCACCCAACAGTATTGAGTAAATAACTAATAAGGTTGGCCTAATTGTTTAAGCAGTAAGTCGAGTACTCAGACATCTATATGAGCCAAGGACCAATTAACATATCTCATGGTCATTAAATTACTCCTGTATTTCCTCCTCAGACCCTGAAACTAGAGAGAAAATGACCTGTTAAAAGCACCTTCCATTCAGTTTATTATTGTTTCTTAACATACTGCTGCACCAAAATGCATCGTGGTTTTTTTTTTTACATGAAAATGCAAGCTATTACCATAGGCACTGTTCCTCTAACAGAAAAAGAACAGTGGATAATATAATTTCTAAGAAGAGCATCAGTTCCTTTCACTTTATTGTTATTTCTCCCCATTTGTTCCCCCCTTCCCCCCCCTTTTTTTTTCTTTTCTTTTTTCTTTTTCTACTAAGTCATTATTTTAACTTTACTTCAAAATAGAAGAAGTGATGTACTCTTGGAATTTCTTTACTTGATAACTTTTGGCATTCAGTAAAGGAGATGTTACTTTCTGAGACTGGTCTGCCGGAAGCCAAAGAATCTTGAAAAGACTCCAAAGACTCCAAAAAGGCCGGGGATAGTGAACAACTTCTTATAAAGCAATAATTTAGTGCTAAAGGGGATGGACTTCATTGCCTTTGGTTTTACAAGTCTCTGCACCTATTAGAATACAGTGCTTTTATTAGAATTGGTAATGCATTCAGTGATCCGAAGGAAAATGAAGTGAATGGAAGGCCTCCCAGTGGTTTCAGTGAGTTTTGAATGAGATTTTTTTCTACACTGATTGCTGCCTAGGGAAGGAACATGCAATCATAAAGTACTACATATTAAAGTAACATAATACGAACGTGATACAACTTCATAAAATAAAGCTGCTTTCATTTACTTGACTTAAAGTATCCTCAAATGTTTTGTTTTATGGCATAAAAAGTAATTCACTTTCTTGGACTGTTGTTGCTACAGTTTGGTTTATATGTGTGTTTTAAGAAGAAAGCAATTTTAAAAATACCCAATTACTAGCATAGCAGAGAACTTATTTATTCCAATGCTTTTTAAATGAAATTCTTTAAAACTCTTTATTCTGTTGACTCAACAAAAGGGAAGCTGTTTAAAAATAAATGGAATAGGAAAAGAATAGTTATCCAGTGCTCTGAAAAAAAAAAAAAAAAAGATACTTTCTCATATTTCTCACCAATTTTATGCTTACTATACAAATATGCTCCCCTTTACTCAGAGAGCTTATACACTGCTGGGACTATAAAAAAAATTTAAGGGCATATTCTGAATCTCTGTCGTGATGCCTAGAAGTTCTTCAGATCATGCTTTGAAAAATACAAGCTGCCATGTTTGTGCAGTGGGTCAGGTACTTCCAGAAAACATGATATTCAAGCATGTGCAGAATATTGCATGGATGTGTGACAGATTTCTTTGCAGGGATGAAGTCCAGTAAGTGGTTAGATGCAAGGAAGCTCCAGGAGACATGCACAGGATTTGCAGACAAAGCTCAGACTTTCTCGAGGGCCTCACTGTGAACACACAGATAAGCTGATGGCCACCGTCCAGGATTTCTGCTCATCTGGTCAATCAGCAAAAGTTACCGCACAGACATTAATCCAACCAAATTTCTAGGTGGAAAATGATGGCGTGAACAGAGGAATCCAGACACAAATTATTAGATGTGGGTAAGGCTTATAAGCATGAATTTGGAGGAAGGGGAATTGATGGGAGGAACCACGACACTTTTAATCAGTGTTCCTGGTTGTGTGAGCATTGGATCAAGCAGTTGGAGGGAAGGTACCTAACCCCAGCTTTCTAGATTAATTTCTTATCACCCCCCTAACATGGTCACTGATGGTAACTCTGGCCACATGAACACTCACCAGTTTTCTGTAATAAACACAGAATAACCTGGTTGCTACAAAAGAGGTTGCGACCATGGTGAATACTTCTCTGCAGCTATTCCTAGCATAGAAGATCAATATTTCATCCCTATGAAGGAAGCAGGACTTGATATTGTTCACTTTATGATAAAGAGTAGAAAAGAACATTTATGTTTTCTGAAACATGCACTGCAGCTCTCGCCTCCCACATCAGTAGCTTTGTTGGTCTCTAATCTCTTGCATGATTTATTTCTGTCTTTTGTAATAAAGAAATCAACTTTGTAGAAAAATAAATGAAAAAAGCAACATGTTGATTTCTTCAGTAGTGTTTTGTTGTTATCAGAATTTGACCCTGTGTTTGTAGGCAGAATTACAAATACTATGAAGATAATAACTCCACAGAAGGACTATGAAAATTTAGCAGAGAAATATAATCACATTTCATTTCAAAGAAGCTATCTAGATGTTTCTCTTAAGTGTAGCAAACACAAACACCAGCTGGAGTTACGTAAGTTTCTCCAATATTAATGCCTCCTATTTATTTCCATGGAAAGTACAACAGCTAAAAAGAGTACAGCAGTGCTATTTGACAGAGAAGATTCTCAGATACAAAACACTATTTTTCAACATAGTCACCACCATGAGCTATGCATTTTCACTAGTGATGAACAAGAGTTGTCATGCCACACTTGTAATGATTTGCACCACTGGAGGTGACCCACTGTCACTACCAGCATTGCTGAAACGCTCCATCAAAACATGCCACTCACCCCTCACTATGCTCACATCCACTGGCTGGTCTTCAGAAACATTCAGCACATGTCAGTGTATGTCAATGGATGCCTTTTTTTCTTCATGGAAGAATTCAGTGACATACCTTTGCTTCTATGTCAGACGTCGTTCCATCAGACTACCCCTCTGCTGCCATCTGTCACACGGCAACAACATGTAACGGGATATTGTTGGGAAAGCTCAGCCTATACTGTCATACTACTGACATGCACCTCTGATGTCATGGGTCAACTTAATAAAACAGGAGGTATTACTTTCAGAACCACCCTCATATTTTCATTCTCTCATTTACTTTTAGTTTCTTCCTTTTCAGCAGTCTCGAACCTACATTTAATTTTCAATATCTGAAAGCGTAGTCTGCGTTGCTGTGACCTACCATTATGAAAAGCTGTGTATCAAAATGAATATTGGTTTTTAATATGGAAATGAGTGATTTCAAGCAAATAGAACTTTATCATGCCATCTCATGTTGAGGCTGAGAGCAGTATGTAGGTAATTACTTCTAAAATGTACCACTTGCATCATTTAGATCGTAACTTGGAAACTGACCAAAAAAAAACTAACTAGGATTCTTCTCAGCACAATTCTTCTTTGCTTTTTTTCTTCTTTTTTTTTTTTTTATGAAAAGGAATTATTCCTCATAAAATCAGTAGATGATGACACTTTGCTTTTGTTTTATTTATTTGCTTATTTATTTTTTGTAAAGTTCTAATAAAATAATTAAGAATAAAGAAGAAAGAATACCCTTAATTTACTCACTCGGCATGAGCCAGTGGGTAAATTAAAGATAAAAGTTCTATAAATATGTGTTGTGTGTTAATAAGAATAGGACACAAGGAAGGATGGGGAAGAACACAACTCTTGTATTCAAATCTAGGCTGTTCTCACAAAGCACAGTTGCATGTGTTTTTTCAGTACTCATGCAAAAATAACCCTCATGTCATGTCTGATTCTCTTAGATATGCATGCTTGGAGCAATTTTAAAATGAATGTTTTATTGACAGCCTAACTTCCTGCATCTTGGCAATATGTAGACAGGACTTAGATAAACATTGCTTTTAAAGACCCATTTTGGGACTCCAGATTCAGCACTGATTTGAAGCAATTATTTTCATATTTTTATTCCTAAATGCATTTCATCTGGACAGATTTTATTAAGAAATACAATTTTTCTACTAAGCTACAGATGGGGATTTTAAATTGCTGTGTTCTTGCAACAGCAACAGCAAGAAAAATTTTCCTCTTCCTTTTGTAAGGAATTGGATACTGCTGACAGGGACCTGTATACAAACATGGGTGTACTGCTTAAATATGCACAGAAAGCCTGTTTTGAAGTATGTTGGTTCATGTCAGTCCCAAGATTCTTCAGACACAGCTCCGTTAAATTCACACAATGGCAATGCAGCAGCCTCACTGAAATAAATGTGCTGGGCTCTCTGGTGGGGTACGTGTCCTTAGTGTCTGTCTTCTGACAAAGGAACAGCAGAGGATACTAGGAGAGGATGGGATAGGGCCAGAGGGTCACCTCTGACAGATGAGATAAATCTATTTAATCTTGAAGCTAGAGGAGAACCTCTCCAATAATCAAACTGCTGCAGTCAATATATTCTGGATCTTCACACGTCTTCTACTCAGCAGAAGCCCAGAAACTTATCCAGCAAATGCTTTTCAAGCCAAACAAGACAAAATTCAGAAAGGATAAATATTTCATCTGGATCAAAGGCATACGATGAAGTATTTCTAAAGTATTATCTTTACAAACATGCTATCATTGCAGAGCTTCTTGACAGGGTATGTTTGCTCTGTTGGAAATGTGGGTGGAAAGCTCCACTACAGCGATTGCACCCCTCCTAATTCTCAAGTCAGTTAATTTGGAAGAAAAATGGAATATATCAGCATGGAATTGCGTTGTACCATGTAGACATAGTCTTCAGTGACAACAAGCTTGCTATCTACAGAGCCTGCATGGTTCTTGCCAAGATTATCTCTTTGTTGACTTTCTTCTCAGAGTGTACATTTGGTAACTTTGACTGAACAAATGTTAAGAAATTATCAATTTGAAATTCTCTGTTAATATATTAAATATTTTTAGTTTTCATGGAAAATTATACATAGCCCCAAGTGAACAAGTGAAGCTGAACCAACTGTTGTAGTTACCAGATTTTTAAGTGATACTTTCTCATTACCAACAGAAGAGTAACACAATCTGTGCAGCTTTTAAAGTTGCTCTATATATGCTCAATTTCAACAAATTACAGTATTTGGAATGAGACTGAATATGATATTGAGGGTAAAGTGGAACAAAACACAACATGCCTTTTGGAATGGTTCATATGCTATACAAACATTCAACATTTGTGCTTTCATTGCTGTTAGCAGTTTTATGATCCCAGTCCTTGTGATTCTGGGCAGCTGTAAAGAGGATTCTACAGCGATCATATCTCTTGACTCCACAGACCATTGTTAACTGATCTACCTCTGAGCTCTCTTCCAGAAAACGGCACAAAACCTGAGCATGCAAAATAAATTCTGCTGGGAATGCTGTTAACAGAAACACTAAAGATGTCCCCATGCTGAAAAGTGTTGTCATGTTGTCTAATCAAATAACACAGTCTGTAATCTTTATTCTCATCTACAGCAGCTGCTCTGGGTTAAAAAGGCCACAAAATTCAAGTGAGAGGATATTTTTGTGCGTAGATTGGATGAAGAACTGCAGGCACTACTTGAATAAGAACACAGACTGATTCTACCACGAAGCAGAGAAAGACATCAGCACATCTCCTCTGAAAAGATTCTCCAGAGATACCTTTTAGGTGTATATGTCACATAGATGTATTTTATATATACATATGTATGTTTATATATCAATCTGATAGAGAATCATATCTAGCCATGTCATGATATATGGGACTCTAACATTCCAGAGAAGACTAGACAGAGTTTATAAAGTCTCCATCCAGTTAAAATGACCAGTTTTCAGGAAAGTGGCTTCCGAAATCCAGACAAGTACCTAAATACTTCAGTAAGACTGTATTCTGCATGCTGATGTCTAAGTGTCAAAGCTAGCAGTAACTCATTAAAAATCCATAGCTTTGAGCCCTCCGGCAATCCCATAAACCAACAGAAAACTAATCCAAATACAAGGGTATTGCAATAGTTCAACATCGCATTGATACCACTTTCACAGAATTCATATTAGACACATTCTTACATAGATCCTTAAGAACCTCCAGAAGTACTATAATTTTTCTTGGAATAACAAACCAATGGTACAAAATAATTTCCTTACTTTTGGAAGGGAAGCTCTTGATCCTGAACTTTGAGTGGTCATTGTCAAAACTGTAGTGATACCCAGTGCGACTCTTGCTGGAGCAGCATCCATGTTGATCCAGAAAGAAACCCAGGACAAAATGACAATCAGCAGGCTAGGAATGTACATCTGGATTAAATAGTATCCCATCTGACGCTCCAAATGAAACTTGACTTCAATGCATGTAAACTTTCCTAGAACATGAAATTACTTTCATAAATGCTTTTTGCACAGTTTTATCTTGCTTTCTGAACATAAACTACATGTGAAGCATGTTTCATAACCTAAAACTACGAGTCAGCCACTTGTTGAGCTCAAGAGTGGGAGGCACATGGAGTCCCTGAAAACAGACTTTACTCAGTTCTTTACCTTAACTGAGAAAACTAGTATTTGTACAGTTGTTTCAACTCAAGAAAATATAATGTTGTTTTTTCTTCTCAAAATTTATTAAGATTTTGTTTTGCTCAAATACAAAGTTTAATGTTAAAAGACAATAGCATTTTGCTCTTTTAATTACATTAGATAAAGCAAATATGAAATCAGATGAATTGTAAAAAATTAGTCTTAATGTCCTACGGTAGATTAAACTCCTTTTCACTCTGATCACATCATTTACTTGTGTGTTAATTGAAAGCTTACTTTGAGTTTCACCAAAAATTGAACTCCATGAATTCCCCAACAATCGCTCGTGAGAAGTAAGTGATTCTTCAAACAATAAATACCTACTCTGCATAGGTAGAGGAAGACAGAAGTTTAAGACAGTACAAACAGCCATGCCGTGGGGAATGCAATGTCCTGATCTGCAACAACTCACCAGCCATTAAGCCAATCACTTTTTGCTGCTGTCCTAATTGGTATGCCTTGGCTGGGGTTTCGATTATATGAAGGCTCTCACTCAAGGATGACTAACCCAAATACAAGAGTATCCACCATTTGAGAAACATCATACTAATTGTTTCAAAGACCCTCTGTTGTGTTGTTGGTCAAAAGCACTGAGATGCGTTGCTCCTTCCACATTCTTTGTGGGTGAGAGGAGAACTTTTCTCATTTTTTGTGATAAACATGTACTTTTCTGCTGGTCGACAAAGCTGAATGGCAGGTTCAGATAGGTGTGAGAGTTGGCACGAAGTACAACATAGTGGCAATTTGTCAAATTGAAGAGGGGAAAAAAAATGAATAATCTGGCAAGACAGAAGCTGTGATGTGAGTGACCTGACCCGTCATCCCAAAGACAGACTCGGACTCTGAGACCTGTGCAGTGATACATCAGGACTATGTCAAAACAGAAGGGTTCTAGGTTTTTAAAAGATGGGGTTCCACCTGTGGCCGTGATGGTGTTAGAGTAGCCCAAGCTGTCAAACACTCTCCACATTCCAGTGGCACAACCTGGGCAGAACACCTTGCAGCATGGGTGCAAGGAGAAGGCTGAATAATGCAGCTTTCATCCATATTTTGATTTCACCCCAAATCTGAAGGAGCATTCCTCAGAGAAGACAGCAATGTAAACACACGTAGGTGACGTTTTCTTTCGCGTGAATCCTGCTTTTCATTTCCCTTTACCAGGGTATAGACTTTGAACTTTTGGTAATTACACAGATATTTTGTTCAAATACATGAAGAGGGAGCTACTAACTGGCATTTTTATCATTTGTGGGGCATCTCAATGAGTACACAAGAAAACTATTGCCCATGCTCTCCTTCCTCTCTTATTTACTTCACCCTGCAAAATGGCTACCTGGGAGTCAGCAACTAGAAAAGCAGATGAACAAATTTGTTGAGAGCTCGAGTCATGGGGCAGGAGATACCTGAAGTTTGCAATGGCCACATTACAAGTACTCAAATTATGTTGACTGGAATGTACTCCTGATTATCCCTTTAAGGTATGACAAAAAAATCCAGCAGTAATAACAGTCCTGATTTCCACATATCTTGGACTGTGGAATTAAAAAAAAATCCTTCAGGCCCCAAAAATGAGAAGCGGCATTTATAAAAACTAAAGGCAGTAATTTTTTTTACATAAGAAAGGAATGTGACTTCATTTTTGACAGGGGAAGAACATCTCCTTATTTCACAGAATGAAACGAATGTCTTCGATGCAAGCAGATTGGCTCTTATACTGAAATAATGAAAAAAAAAACCTATTTTAGATGACAGGGATTATATCTAATCCCAGGAAGCATCCAGCAAACTGTTCTCTGAATGCTGTCCTTATTAATTAGAGTCCAAGCAGCTAAAACCAAATTTTAACAGACCTCTCCCTGCTTGTGAAGCTAATGACAGAAAACAGATTTGAAATTTTTAAAAAGGTAAACCAGGAAAAAAACTAGATTATGAAACAGTTTTCCAACATTTTATGTTTGCACTCTATTCAGATCAGCAGTGAAAGCACTGCCATTTCAAATACTACATCTCTTAAGTTAGACCCCATAAAAAAGTTGGTGAAAAAATGATATTTTTCCTCATTGGTATTTTGATATACTGAAGAAATAAATCAAGCTTAAAAATCAATACTTTAAAACTGATTTATCAATATTTAAGAAAACAGTTATAAAAGCTTCATTTTGAGGAAATCAGACTGACAAGATTTTTCCATTTGTTAAGATTTTAAAACCATAACGAATTTAAACATTTTAGAATAGTAGGGTATCTTTAATGATGTTTAAGGAAATTTGGGGAAAAAAAATATTTTCAAGCAAACAAAAATAAAAATGGGATATTTTTGAGATTTAAAATATTTTCACTCATCTTTTCCCATTTCACATAGACAATAAATACCACTGCATTGGTATTACAGAGTAATTAACACGGGAAAAAAAGAACAACAGAATAATGCTCACCAGTGTTGTAATGTTTTGTGCAATAACCAAGCTCTTTATCTTCTTTCAAAATGAACTGTGGCAAGGTTAAACCTTCCGCAACTTGCACAGGTCCATCACTCAACCACTCAAATATCAGATCATTCATAGTGTAGCCAACTACAACAAAGAAATCAGAGTTCATTACATAGTAACTAACTGGAAACCTTGAAAGCAAGTATTACTATGGTTCAGAAAATGTCAATTATTCCAGTAAACGTTAGCTATAATTTTAAGCCATCTGATTAACAATAACACAATTGCAATTAGTTGCTTATTACTAATATTGCATTACTTCTATGTTAAGAGCAACAAATAAGTAACAATTATCTTCTGAAATACTGCCTTGGTTTGCCACTAAGAATAATTTTTATGGCCCATGAAAGACACTGCTTACAAATGAACTGGTGTTTTTCTATGTCTATGTATCAGCCAGCATTTTGCTTACTTTTCATCATTCTTTGATTACACAATTGTTCGACAGAACAAAACCAAGATTTCCAGACTATGTGGTAGTGGGTCTGCAGCTTTTGTAAATCTGTGATGTACCAGAGAGGTGTGAAGGTGTTAGAGATAGGCTTGGGCTCTCTGAAGTCTCTTTTCAACTGCAGTGGTCACACAACCATGAGGAATCTGAACAAGCTGTGGCCAATCTCCAGCCTCAGAGACAAGCAGTAACCTGCAACTCATACTTGTATAGATAAACCCATTATCTGTTCCCCACAAAATAAAACAAAACAAAACCAAAATTAAAATTAAGAAAACAAGGTGGCTTGATACATACTGGCTCATACTAAGTCCACGCAAAGGACAGGAGGCAGTGGGCATACGCTGGCACACATGAGGTTCCCTCTGAACACTAGGCAGCATTTCTGTGTTGTGCAAGTGATGGAGCACTGGCACAGGCTTCCCAGAGAGCCTGTGGAGTCTCCTCCTTGGAGATTTCCAAAAGCCACCTAAACATGGGCCTGGCACCCTGCTCTGGATTGTATCATATGAACACAGAGATCCCTTCCAATCATTCTATGATTCCATGGAATCACAGACCTCTGCTTCATGGAGAATGTTGCTCGCATTTTTCGAAAGATTGTGACTCGTCTTGATCAGACATAACTCATCTCTGGCTGTGACCTACTTGCTCTTACTTTTCTGAGATTAGTTTTCTCAGGTATGGCACTGCTGTGGTTATTCCTGGAAGTGACACAGCCCTGATGGGAGAGGTGGGAGAATAAAGAAAGGAGCTGGAACAGCATAGTGAGTAAGGAACAACACTTTAGTTAAAGCACTTTTCCTCCAGGACTATCCCTTAGAAAAGAGGAATACTGAGTTTGACCACACAAATACAGCAATGTAAATATTACCAAACCACCAAAATTATGGTAAAATCTTGGGTGTTTTTTTTACTAGGTAAAGTAGTCGGTCACTCACAGCTCTCTAGCTGCATTGTGCATGTCTGTACATCCATAGGAAAATTCTTCAAGTCCATGGGACATGATAAGGTTAAAGTAAGCCTAAAATTGTGGGGAAAAAAAGGAAAAAAAAAAAAAAAGCACTTGTTAGAAATATACAGATTTTATCCAATGCCCCATATTTATAGTTTGAAGGATCAAGGCCAAATCTTAGAGCCTCAGAAGATGGACTCCCCATCCCCTCTTAGGTTTTAAAGACATGAGAGCTTGTGAAGATAGAATGTGCAAGCAAAACAGGCTCTCACTGTCTGCACTGGCTGGACAGAACAGAGACAGAGGCAAGAACAGCAAGATAGCAAGAAATGCTCCCCACTAATGTACCAGTGAATGTTTTATGTATAACAATGAACCTAGATAATGCAAAACCTAAAATGACTGACCATGAGACATACGTTTTTAGGTTCTGTTTTGGAACAGCAAAGGAAGAAAACATAAAAATCAAGGGGTTTCTTCAAAAGGGAGTGCTTTATTGTGTATGAGAGCTATTTCCAACCCTTCATTCTTACTGCTTAGCCATTAAAATAAAATAAACAAACAAACAAACAATACAGTAAAAGCTAGAATCGCATTACATTAAAAGATAAAGAGTGCAGGAACAAGAAAGTAAGCCTAAAGGAACATTATCATACAAACTAAATTTCTCTTAATTTTTCATCTGTTCTGTCCCAAGTATGGCATAATTTTACTTGGACAGGAATACACTTATTGTTTCTTTCCTTTCTTTTTTTTTCTCTCTCTCATTATTTTTGGTTTAGTTTACTTCTCTACATTTGATTGAAATCTGTGTTTCAAGACTTCTCCTCCACTGTTTTTTTTCTTGTTACCATGGGAAGAAGAAAATGCTTTTAATAAACAAGATATTGGGTTGACAGAGTTACAAATAACTATCTGCTTTGAAAAAAGCACAGAAAAAAAATGTTAAGAGTTTGGCTTAAGTTATATAAAACGAGTACATGTATTATTTCACATTACCTTCAACACTTTGACACAAGGAAAACAAATAAACAAAAACCTCCATGTTCACTTGCCATCAAGTACAAGAACTAAATTGTCTCACTTGAAGGTACACTGAAGCATTAATATGGCACAATGGGAATACACTTTTAATTATGCCAGTGAACCAATGGGCCAGCTGCTAACCTAGAAATTGTGTTGTCACAAAAACATATGTAATTCATACGGAGACATATTTCACTTAACTCTGTCTCCTGTGGTGATTTTGTGCTCCTCAAGTTATTTGTGTTTCTCTGTACATACTGCTTACTCAATCTCTTTCGGTCTGTTTCTTCACCATGTGAATTTTTTAGGATGGCCTGACTGGACTTCTTAATCCTACCATCCTGCAATCAAATCACTATGATAAGAAGATGATATTTAGGTAACTAAATATCATCAAAATGTAATCATTTTGATCAAAAATCCTACTCATCATCTCTGTGCTTCTGCTTACCCATGGGTTACATAGAGAATGTACCATTCTTATTCAATTGACACAGGTTTCAGTGTGCAGGATGCCAATATCAGGAAATCAGAAATTGGTTGTCAATGGCACTAAAGTGCATTGAGATGAAGAAAATCACTCACTAGTCCTCTCTACATCACCACAGTAAATCAATTCTTACTTAATCTTTGAGAGCAAATAGCATAAGCATTAAAAATATAAGCCATCTAGGGAAAAAAAGAGCACATTTAGTAGAGATATGAATGCCTTTGAAAACATGCACCTTACTACTTTAAATATTTTAAGTGTCCTGCAAATACTAATTGGTCTCATTTTACTAGGTAATTTCCTGGATTAAAGACTGAACTATTTAAACTGCTAATCCCCAGTATTGACAGAAGACTGCTTCTGCTTTTTTTTTTTTTTTCTGAAATGTTGATATACCAAATTCTCCTCCTTCTTTTCAGTCATGTTCTGAAAATGGGTTCGATTTTTGAAATTCATTTCAAGTGTGTCTTTATGCAAATGATTTTCTAAAAGGCTGCAAAATGTATCATCTTCTTGTATTCACTGAAGAAGATATGACCTATACAACATTCAGATTTTACTGACCATCAGTCGTGGACTGATTCACTCTGTTTCCTCTCCCCTTCACCCCTTTCTCCTCCCCTGAACCCTCAAGATACCTGAGGGTTTAACTATATACATCGGCAGGAGTGTCTGATCTATTAGTTTAGTATAAAACTCATGAGTAATCAAGTGCTTCCAAGCCTCCCAGGAATAAAGTGATCTATCTCCTCTGGTGGCTGGATGGATATGTCAATTATTCATCTGGAGGTGAGTTGAGAAAATGAACATTATGCTGTTTCACACAAAGGTCGACATCTTTCTCTCCCTAAGCAACAGTGTCTTTCAGAAAGACTAAATTATTCTCTGCTTACCCTCACAACTGGAAAATAACCTTTATTCAGTGAATGTGGAGGCTAGCACAAGAGATCATGACCTTTTAACTTCGCCTCTACTTGTTCTTCATCTCAGCAGAGTAGTCACTCATTGTTCGCATCTTTGTTTCTGTAATCCCTTTTACCAGGATTAACACAAGTATTGAACTCAGCACTTTCTGCCTGGTATCATCCGTAAACCTACTGATTTTCGACAAGATTACTACAAGCTAAATGTTCAGCTACTGGAGTCCAAAGTAGCTTGAATGAAGTCCATGGTGGTGGGTCAGTTTATAGCAGTTGACTCTTTTAACAAAAACATGTTTCTGCTTTTTTTTTCCCATGTCACTACTTGTACACTTACTCTAATAGGGAAACAGGATCAGAAATGGTTAGGCGGATATAGCTACCCACACTGCCTATAACAATGTCATTGGCAGAAAATGTTTCCAAAAAAAAAAAAAGAATGTCTCACATTCACTTGGCAAATTCAAGAGAAGCCCCTGGAGATTTGGTACAAAGTGCAATTTTAGCTGGCAATTACATTGATGAATACTGTAATCGTTAATACATCAGAAGAAACTGCTATAGAACAATTATTTTTCAGCACCCTGCTATCAAGGCAGTTGAGATGTACAAACAGCATGTTTTGTAACCATCCCCTGCTACTCAGGCTTGGGTTACACAGGTAGCTTGGGGGGAAAGCTCTGGGACTTGATAGAGCACACAGGGACCAGAAGAGAGTTGCAGAGCTGGAGATCCCTCTGTGCACATCAGGCACACTGCCAGGGCCAGCAGGACACCCTGGGGGCGAAGCCAAGTGACTCCCTGCTTTCCCTCATCCATCCCACTGTCAAGGAAGAACTGAGCCCTGGAATTTGAACAGAACAAAATGCAGAAGCAGAGCCAGAAACCAGAAAATGAAAAATTAGCCAGCACTGTGACTAAATAATAATAAAAAAGAAACCACTACTGAGCAATACTGTGGCAGAGGCAGGGCTGTAACTCAAATACTCTAGGGACCTAACTTCTTGAGGTTTCTTTCTTCCACTAAGTCTGTCCTTCTGAGCAGCATCTCTTGATTCCTATAATGCCTTCAAGGTACAAAGGGTACTGCTGGGATTTCTTCACCCAGCATTTCACTCAAAGTCCCCTCTTTCATCGCTGGGTTTCACCAGAACATCCTGAGAAATTGTTCAGACCTGAGCTGTGGCCCTGTCTCTCTTCCCACCCCAGCTCAGCATCTTTCATTTCTGATCATCTCAGGAAGATACCTTATCAGCATTGTTCAAAGGTCTGTGTTTCCTACATCTGCAAGCAGGGGGACAGTAGTTCTGAAAGCTGGGGTTTATGTTACTATAGAAGCCAGAATAATGCATCCTGTGGGAAAAGTTAAATAGCCTGATGGCATGTTATTAATCAGAAAGGTCCGTGCTGGTGATCTTTAACACCTGAACACTTTGTTCTGCAGTGTCAATATTTTTCCAGAAATAAACAGGCTGGCACTCACATGGGCCAGCAGCAGAGCTCAGCATATACATCACAGATACCCTAAAAATAACAGTAGCCAGTCATCGTCACCTGAGGAAAAGCCAGTGAAGAGAGAGTGACACACACATGCAGCCAAGGGAGCACAGAGGTATTCATGTGCACTGCAGTGAAGTTCAACAGCATGCTGCGCTCACTTCATTTCTATTCCTCCTTCTCCCTTGTCCTACCCTTTCTCTCATTTCGGGACACGCTTTGCCCACTCCACCTATGCCTGCCTATCCACCCCACATCTCTCCCTTTCTGTATTCATCCATTTCAGAAGCCCCAGCATCTTTCCTCTGCATCCTCATTTACTGTTGTACCTTTTCCCCTTCCCTTTCCTTTGTCCTATTTTTATCCCAGTTCCTGCCGCATCTCACCCCCACCTCTCTTCGGAGTACTAAGACATGGGGTCAGCCCATGTTTTGACACATAATCGCTGAAGCAGCACCATCAGTAGAGATTTCTCAGGGATGGACTCCTTTCATACTAAAAAATAAATAGATAAGATAAATCAAGAGTTGTCCAATATTTGTGAGAGGATGATTATTCTCAACATCATCTCCAATCTCTTTCTGTATCTTAGAGCTTTTGAATACTAATGCTTATCACCATAATATTGAATATCTGTGGCTCCAGCCACAGGTATTACTTCTCGGGTAATCCCAAAATGCTAGAAAAACACTTCAGAATGTTATCTATATAAACATATTGTGAATGGTTGGAAACGTAAAACTGAAGTAAAGAACTGCTAGTACTGGGTTAGGCCCTTAGGGAACTGGGTTTACATGTTACATAATCCAATATTTACTTTTGTTTTTTTTAGAAATGTAAGAAAATATCTCATTTGAGCTATGATTGCTTGATCCACAGCAAACATTAAACTGTACTCCAACGCACTTCATGCTTACAAGCAGCTAACAGCTGGTGTACTGTGACTCCCCCAGAACCTCACTTGATCTAGGCGATAGCTCTCCCCCAAGAAGAAGGCCTGGATCACACAAGAGAATCTGGATCTCCGAGCACCAGGTGTCTGACAAGAAAGGGAATGACATTTTCATGAACAAACCTGGCAGCTTGTGAGCGGGCTACGGAACACCAGCCACCTCATAACATTTTTCCTAATGAGAAAATACCGGGGTCAGACTCCTTAATTACAGAGGTACTGCTGGATATCAGGGCACAAGTCCTTCCTGTCTCCTAAAAAAAGGAATGATTTGCTCCTCACAAACATGAAAAGCAGCAAAAGCCTCACCGTGAGTGGGCATGGTATCAAAAATAACTTTTTGCTCCTATTCTTATCCCTTCATTCTTTCAAGTGACACCGATCTGCAGCTTAGTTGGGACAAGAGATGTTACAAACAACACCTTAGCTTCTTTTTTTTTCCTTCAGAAGATTAGATTTTTGATCCTTACAACTATTGAAATAACGCAAAAACACTGCCTAAGCACAAGCAGGCAAAGTTCCCCATTAACTGGCAGGGGAGATGGAGTTGCACAGCAACCATGACAGCATTGCATGACACGGGAGCAAATGCCATTCAGACTAGTGGCACGGAAATAGGCAGGAGAATGTAAAATCTCTTTATATCCTTCCCATCCCCCTCTCTTGAGGATCTTGATCTGCGCCTGAAAGGAGAGCACACACACTGTTCATACATCAGAAAGCAAAAAAAATTAAAAAAAATCCCAGCGACATTCCTCTTCTAAAGGGCTTTTCATTTTGTAGTCCGCCTCATTATTTTTTCAGAGACCTGACTCATCATTTTGAATGTCAATTCTGGTAATTTTCGCAGTCTACAGGCTTTGTCCTGTTAAACGGAACAGTCAAACTGTCTGCTTTTTCCCTTATTTTTGAGGAGCCCTGGAATCCCTCTCTAATGTTTGTCATGTTCTGCAGCTTCCTTTCTGTCAGATAGGAATGGGCTGAAGTTGAGCTTAGAGGAGGTGTGGAGCCTTGGCTGCTAAGGTAAAAAGAGATGCAGGCTGGAGTAACACGTACTGCTGTTTAGGAACGTGCTGTCTCTCCCTCTAGTGCTTTGCTTTGCTTCGTGTACTGCTTAAAATGGAAGCTGGCACCAAATGAACGGAGTGGTGGATTCTCATTATGGGCATCCCACTTCTCATTGTAATGCCAGCATTGTCTGTAGGTACGCAGTGCCAGCACATGAGTTGCCAGCAAATGATTTCCCAATTTTTGTTCAAGCAAATCTGAGGAATTAAATTCAAGCATGATTTCATGTAACAGCTAAATTCTGTAACCACCTGTTTCCTTTCCATTAAAAATGCAGTTTAATCTCTCCTTTCCCTCTGCTATTTTCTATATTAATTTTCCTGCAGTGTGTGTTTAGCACGCCATTCCTTTCCCGCTGGCATGATGACATCTCTGTTCAAGTCATATATTGTAATGCAATTGGCAAAAGACCTCCATCTCTGCGAGCATGTTCCAGGAAAATACACTTTTTTATGGCATTCGATTAGAAATGGCTCCTTCGCCTACATCTTTTTCTGTCAGACATTTAACTGCTCTAATGGAAGTTCAGTAGGTAAATGGAGTGACTGGTCACCAGCAGTCAAAGGCAGACATCACCGCTACCCATGAGGAGAGCAGGTACGCAGATGTGTGGCTTGGCTATGTAATCCCATTGGATCCAGAAGTAACCCCTGCCAATATATATATATTTTAATCCTGTCAGCCAAGAACAACTGTGTGTGTACAAATTACTCTCCAACAGCATTTCCCACTTTTTTTTAGCTTGGAAAAAAAAAAAAAAAGCCTTATCTTCGTGTATTTGAGCCCAGTGCTTTTGAGACACAAGAATATAGGGCTATAGAAGGTACATCTTGGGCCATCAAATCTGATCCTCTGTTAACTTGTGTAGTCGTTTCATCTAATCCCTTTCAAAACTGATCAAGGCGAGGTGTGTGAGGAGCGGCTGAGGTCTCCTGGTTGGCTCAGCGCAAAGCAGAGGAGCTGAGGAGAGGCCTGATGGCGGCTGCAGCTCCTCACAGGGAACAGAAGGGCAGCGCTGAGCTCTGCTCTCTGCGACAGCCACAGGGCCCGAGGGAACGGCACGGAGCTGCGTCAGAGGAGGGGCAGCTGGGGGTTAGGGACAGGCTCTGCACCACAGGGCGGTGGGCACGGAACAGGCTGCACAGGGCAGTGGGCACGGCCCCAACCTGCCACAGCTCAAGGAGCATTTGAGCTTGAGTGTTCCTGTGGAGCCAGGGGTTGGACTTGACGTCCCATGCGGGTCTCTTCCAACTTGGGATATTATGATCTGCGATTCTGTTTAATGATACCTTGCTCCTCTCTATGCCCACCACTATTTCTGTTGAAATACTGTTTTGGAATTCCAAGTATAGATGACTGGAAACACTATAACTTCCAGTTTAAATTTCCTTATGAATGGTTTAGAGCTATTTGTTGATGCCAGTTGCCCGAGCAGCATTTCCTTCAGTTTATGTAGCTCTTCTGTTGTGTTTGTATTTACTTCACACCCAGTGTTTTTGTATGTCAGCTAGGGACATGCACAGCATTAGAGGAATTAGTGAGGCAGTGCATGTTCAAGTATAATGTTCATATCCCTACTTTGCTTTAAATGTCTGATGAAGTGAAAATGCAACTAATTTTGTGTCATTAAAATGTAAATTATTCTTTCCTTAAGCAAGATGATCAATGGGATTTTGACAATAGCTGTGCTAGTTGCATAACAATATACCTGCATTAGGCTTTATTATTTATTTAGGAGGTTTTATTATTTGTTATTCAAAACAAGTACTTTAGGCACAACAGAAAAATAATGGTATTGGAAATAGAGATAGATCCTCAGTATGGATTTGTATGTAGGTTGGGTGGAAGTGAGAGAGATGAGAGTGGGTGATGGTAGGGCACAGTTAAGAAGGTGTTGGGAAACCATCCCAAAGGATGAGAAGCATCTCAGCAAATTTAATTAAAAGACCAGGAAAAGAAGGGATATGGTGGTGGAAGGAGAGGCAGGAGAAAGGGCAAGAAGAAAAAGTATGGGTGAAAAGTGGGCAGATAATAATCCAGGGACAAAGAGTTCAGCTGTAATAAGAATGGCTGCTTGTATCATAAAAGGCTGCATTATTTTAGCCTCTGAAACCATTGCTATTATTGTAATTGTGCCCATGGGAAGACAAATTTGTCAAACTCACTGTATTCACATAGTGTGCATTTACAATTTGGGAAGTCACTATGTCCCAGTGTGCAGTTCAGTTAAGCCTAGTGACTCTAGCACTATTTATACAAAGTCTGTAAGGCCTCTGCCTATAAAACACTGTAGCAGCCAAATCCAAAACTTCTTTATATATGTACTCTATTTCAGTTAGTAGTTCAGCATTGCTTATTATTAAAATCCTTTTTTTATATATGTAGGTCACTCCAAAAGTAATGCCTCCTATTTATTTCCATGGAAATTACAGCAGCTAAAAAGAGTGCAGTAACACTACTTGACAGAGCAAATTCTTGGATACAAAACACCTTTTTTCAGCATAGTCACCTCCATGAGCACTGTCACCAGCGATAAACAGGAGTCTGCACGCTGTGCTTGTAACAGTCTGCACCAGTGAAGGTGACTCACTGTTGCTGTCACCACAGCTGAAACGCACCACCCACTCCTCACTGTGCTCACATCCACTGGTTGGTCTCCACAAACATTCAGCAAGTGTCGATGAATGTCAATGGGTGCCATTTTTACTTCATGGAGGAGCCTGGTTGACCCTCTGCTGCCATCTGTCATATGGCAACAAAATGTACCAGGATGTTGGCGGGATGATCCAGCCTCTACTGCGACATCACCAACTTCTGCTTCAGACATTGTGGGCCAACATAATAAAACAGAAGACATTACTTTTGGAGCAGCCCTCGTATTTTCTTAAGTGTGGAAAAGTTATTTTAATGCATATGTTTTTTTTTTTGTTTGTTTTTTGTTTTTTTTGCTTTTAGAAGATTAGAGAAATGAGCATGGACTTACTTTGCCATTGGTATAATAAATAATGTCCTGTGAAAACGTTCCTGTGCTGATAAAGATTCACTTCCATGGGAAAAGCCCCGCCTCATCAATGTCAGGGCTATTTTGATAGGTGTTGAGGTAATAAATATGAATGTGAGCTAGGAGAATTTGCTACCTAGCAAATTCTCATATCAATCATGGTAACAGTCTCTCTTCTTCGTCTCTGCTAATCTGTCACATGGAAAGACAATGCTGATAGTAAAGTCCAAATCCTCTTAAATCCCAACACTAGATTGCAAAATAAAACTGGACTCATCAAATTTAAGCAGAGGATGAGTGCAATGCTGTGGAATATAACATTCTTTACCACTCTGTTAGACTAGACTGTGCCATGCTGTGGTTAATTTGCACACAACAATGTCATTAGGTGTAAGTGGAGATGCCTTATAGGGTAGCTGATATGGGCTGTACTCTGAAATTATTGGAGGTTACCCTTGCCTGAATTTACTGTAACAAGGCAAAAGATTTTTTAGTACCACTAAAAATCTAAGATATTATCTTTTTTTTTTTTTGAAAATATTATGATTTTTTTTCCCCACATATAGTCTATTGTGGAGAGAAAACCCATGTTCTTTAAGTTTCTTTTAAATTTGCTTTTCATTTCATAGAATCATAGAATCATCAAGATTGGAGAAGACCTCCAAGATCATCCAGTCCAATTGTCCACCTACCACTAATATTTTCTGACTAAACCATGTCCTGTAGTACAACATCTAAACATTTCTTGAATGCCTCCAGGGACGGTGACTCCACCACCTCCCTGAACAGCCCATTCCAGTACCTGACAATTCTTTCTGGAAAGAAGTTTTTCCTGATATCCAACTTCAACCTCCCAAAGGAGAAGGGAAAGAATCTTCCATCCCACAGGGCAATGAGCACAGCTTGACAAAGAAGACAAGAAAGCACAGGACTTTTGCTCAGAAAAGCTGAATTATACAAGTGCTACATATTGTTTCTGATGATTTACATGAGAGGTGTGGTGACCATAACTCTTAATATAACCTAAAATGGTGTGTAGGGTAGTGGGCATCCAAGGAGGTTAGACACAGTGTTCTGTCGGTTGGCACTACTGCCACACAATAAAGATTCAATTTTGGTAACTTGAGTGATGTGGCACAAGAGATGGTATTGCAAGTAAATGCACTGGTTTCAGGGATACCTCTTCTTGTTTACATAAGCAGAAGAGGGCTGTTGTATGTGCCAGCTCATCCCCTCAGCTACTTGCTGTCATATGGAGGTCCAGTGATCACCCCCAGCACAGCTGCAGAAAGAGACCGACACAAAAGCTTGTACTTCCTGTTTCATGGAGTCCAACTAAACAGTGCTGCTCTCTAGTAGATACTGCTTTCATCCATAATAACATTTCACTACTATATCTGGGTCAAGAGTTGAAACCATAGAGAAGCAGTTTCCTAAATCACTGCAAAAATTAATGTGCTGTAGAGATAAATGAAGACCAAAAAAATATGTTCTCTGAAAGAGTTGAGGAATTTCTTCCTAGGTATTTAATTATTCTTGGAATATAAGGAAGAAATATAATTCGTGAATTTGTTCAAATCTACTCCCTAAAATTCCACGTGATTCTCTTGTTGAACTATGCAACACTTTCTGAATTCTATACATACTTTAAAAATGTGAAGTAATCTACTTTGTAATTCTCTCCGGCTAAATGCAGTGGCCCTACATTTCAGAGGACAGCCTCTCCTTTATCTGACTATTGGGAATACAAGGCACTTACTGGAGCAGCTGGTAGAAAAAGAATAATTTCCAGCCTCTTTACCTTCCTGGACAGTATATTCCAGGTGCTGTGCCATGGATCAGTGCTACAGTAGAATTATATTGCCTTCTGCATCAAGATCATATGACTAAGATGCACTGAAAATATTAAAAGGAGAGGGAGGCAATTAATATATAACAGAAAAAAAAACCACCTTCCACTTTCCATCACTTTGCTAAAATAAGCTTTTCAGCAGATGCTTATGTTCTGGCAGCCTGAAATGAGTTTGTGGGAATCAGGTACCACAAATGTGTGGCTCAGAGAGAAGGCAAAGCCTCCTGTGATGTTCTTTAGCATTTTGCTGGTGTGCCAGCTGTCCACAGTGGAACAGGGAAGACATGATCCTTGCCCCTGGAACATAAAATCATTTCAGCAGTGTACACAATACAAAATCCAGGTGTCATACAGAATATGAGTGTCAAGAACAGGACTGTCAGTATCATCACACAGCACTGCCATTCTTTCCAAGTTTGTAGTCCTTCTACAAAATCCAACCCATGCAGAGATCATTCAAGGGTTGTGAGCTCAGAGGGATGAGTCACAGGCATCTGGAGGGTGACATTGTGTGGGCTGAGATTTAAAGTCTCATTGTTTTTCAGCATACAATATATACACAACATAAGCCAATTATATTGAACGCTGCTATAATGAACCCCTCTTGTTGAGTGCTCTCTGCAGAGAGCTTTGAAACAAAAACTATAGTTATTTAACAGCGCTTTGCAGCTTAAAGAGTGCCACTGAGACTGATCTTGACTGAAGTGCAGTTGTTTGCTGAATATAACTTTACTGTAACTGCTGACTTCTAAAATACTGCTGACTTCTAAGAGCTGTTGTCACCTCACTGGGGACAAAAGTGTGCATCTGTGATATTGAGCAATGCTGGGTTCCCTCCCCAAGGTTTTAGGTTGCTCTGCAGTACACAAGCATTTAGACTAGTTTTCTCTAAAGACATAGGCTATGTCCTGTTTAACTTCCAGGACTGGAGCGAAAGTGTCATCTTCCACCTCAAAACTTCAAACGTTCTACAGAATAATGAAGATTTTATTTTGAAAATGGACCTAAATCACTATAGCTTCATAATCCTTCATGTTCTTCATATCCCTTAACAAATCAATTTCAAGTATTCTAGGCTCAGAAGCTCTTTCTTCATACCAATCTTGCCTCAAGCTTTATATAGCATATATACCATGATATCTGAGATTAAAACAAATACCAAAGTAGTCATCTGAGCATGCAGAAAATACCTAAAAATAGGTTTAGAATCCTAAACTTACTTATATGATTCATACGTGAGTACATCAGCCACTCTGGCTTTATTTTCCATAACAACTCCCAGAGAATTAGATATAGATTTAGTAGTCTGCAAGCATGAGCATGGTAGCTAATTGCTGTAAGGAAAACAGTGACAGAAATTTATGTCATGCCTACTATCACCAGTGAATGCAAGATGGCTTATCCCTCACTAGAAGAAAGGCAAACAAACTTATGCTTATCATGGGATGATATGGGTGACATGGGTTAGTGGGTGTGGTGGTGATGGGTTGAAAGTTGGACTAGATGATCTTAGTGGTCTTTTCCAACCCTAACAATTCTATGATTCTACAAATTAATTCCAAGAACCATGCATGATAGTGGAGGTAGCACAGGCCTAGACCCTCAGCGACCCTGCAATAAATTACATGAGCACACATATCCTACACAAACGTCCCTTTTTAGTAAAATAAGGACCGTGACGATTGGTCCAAATTCTTTTCCGAAACGGCAGGATTTGCCTCTCACAGCGTATAGCAGCATAAGCCATATGCATCTAGCATAGCATATTTCTGTGTTCAGATGAAGTCTAAAGGGAAGATGGATGCTGCTGTTGTATAATACATACACCTTACTTCTTACCCATTTATTACTGGGAGCTGTTCTAAACTCGTTTAGTAGAGACAGTGGTTAACATATATATGAGACAAATTTGCCCTTGCTCTTATTAACTCTGAAAATATGACAAAACAGACCACAATACTACCTCCCAGATGTGTTTTAAAAGTGTTTTAAACATTTGGAGCATGCTAAATGCTGAAAGTTGTTATGTCAGGCTAAGTCTTGTTGGTGTGCTAGTGAAAATGACAACATTTTACCATTCTCAATGTACTGAAACAAATCACAACTAAAAGCAATTGGCGAACAGCATATAGAGAACAAGTTTTTCTAATTACTTCTAACTTTAAAGTTCAGTACTAGAGAAAGTTTTCTTCACTGTAAAATACTATTCAAAATTATATGCCACATTAGAGGCATCAGGTGAGACTGTTTTTCTTAGTCCTTTGTTGGTATACTGCTTACTCTACTTCATATAAATTTGTATTTAGGAGTGGGAATTTTACAAATGTGGTATGACAGCTTGAAATATTACTTTTCCCGCATGGACAAATGTCAGGGAAATTATCCATCTGTATTCAGAACAGCACTCAGCTGCACTGTTGCCTCCAATAAGATGGTGTCTGATGTCATTCAAACAAACAGTTGCATTCATTTCTTTCCCAGAGTGAAACAAGAAATATTTGTAAGTGACAGCATATTTATCACTCTGCTAGTGCTAGTCTCACTCTTCTGTGCTACTATTTTTCTCAGGCTGTTCAGGTATGGTAATTTGAAACCTTGCTCAATAAACACTTATGTTTCATGCTGGTTAATCCATCCAAACATAGTTAGGGTCTTATCAAGGAATTTCCAATGGAATTAAGTAAATGGAGGAAATGTCATGTTGCTGTTTATTAATTTAGCATCCTAGAGAACTCATTTGTCCTTAACCTGGATCAATAATAATTCCTCCGTGAAAATTCAGGTTGCAAACAGAAAGGCTGGTCAGAAACTACTGTCTTCTGAGCTGATTTTCCTTACTAGTGAGTAAATTCACTAAGCAGATCTGTTAAACAGATGCTACCATGTTTAATTTTCACAACGCAGGAAACTAACTGAGAAGCATCCTAGGAAAATGCAAAACACAATATTCTCTTTATAAATTATTGCAATAATGCAGTGTTTTTCACCTTGAATTTTTATACTAAGTTAACATTGCACAGTAAGATGAATGTTAAACAAATACTGCACATTTGCTGTTTTTTATGCCCGTGCAATGCGATTCTCTACTTATGTCCCATTTCATCAGATCATATCCAGTCGTATTTTGTCAAACTGCGTTTATCTATTCAGCCTAAATCCAGTCACATGACACACACTTCAGTGCACTTAGTATTAATATAAAAACAGCTTTCCATAATTCCAATTATTTTTATCTGTGAGTAGATACGTCCAATTACCCTGAGACTCGCGTGTCAGATTTGTTGTTTCAAGCCTATTTTTACTTCAGGTTTTCGGTAGCCACCTAAAATAACATCCCCCTTTACTTTTGAATTGCAGTCCACAAACTATGTGAGAGCTGATTTTCTTTTTTTTCTTTGTAAGAGGAGTGACTTGAGCTAATAATGCTGATGGGAATTACTGAGGCATATGAGTAAAGTAGTAGACAACCTTAAGTTTCCAGCAAGGCTAGGAAGTACTGCTGTGCCACTTACTATCTTGTGAGAACTAAAAGCTTAGCAAAGGAATGTAGGCAAATTTTCCTTCTATTCTGTTGTGATTAAATCTCATTTCAGTTGTATACATGGGACAATAAAAAAAAAAAAAATGTAAATGATGTTCTCCAAGCCTGGCTACATCCAGAAAAATACAGAGAGTAAGAGGAAGGAATGGGACGAAGAGCAGAAAAATAAGGTTAATTGGTTTACCTGATACTGTACAACACTTTTCCAGTCTTAGAAATCCTTAGCAGCTTATTGTCTGTTGTGACATCATGGAAGTTTGCTCCCTTTTCATTGGCAAAGAATAAATCTGGTTTCCAAATAGAGTCCAGCATGGAGGGATCCAAATCCAGGGAATCATCAGGATACTCGCTGTAAGCCAGGCGTGAATCATTCCACTGCTGTCTCAAAAAAATGTTCACTCTGTAGTCCTACAGAAATGCCATGCAAAAAGGTTATTAAGCCACTGAGCAAAACTGGAAGCCCACTTTAGCTTTCTTTATGCTCTTGGACTTATTTCAGCATCACGGCAAACATTTGTGCTATCCTTTGGATGCAAGAGTTGTCATTTGAAAATAAAGCAGTCTAAATGTCATACTGAACCAAAGAAACACAACTGGTACATTTTCCAAGTCAAAATTACTTCAGTTACGAAGAAAATATCAACTGCAACCTCCAATGTTAAATATAACCTTCTTTCAAATATGGTGGATTATCTCAGTGGTATTTAGAAAGTTAAAAAGCACTGTGGTTAGCTATACGCAGTTTCAACAAATTTGTTATAAAACTGCTAATTTAAATAAATTATTTCCAATATGTAAATCAATTATTTCCAATGTACTCATGAACAGTTGCTAATTTCAGTGAAGCCAGATTTGTACAGAAGAAATTAAATCGGCATTTCTTATTTACTGTCTGTATCCTTTATCCATCTACTGTATGTTTTTCTCTGTATGTTCTTTCATTCACTCCTCCCTCCCTGCATCCCCTTAAAATTGTTCTAATTGCATTCTTCTGCTCAGTGGTCTGTTAGTCTCAACTGGGAAGACAGCAATTATATAGAGGTTCATTTAGAACCAGAATTAACACCACGTCGAGAACTGGCTATTAAAAGGGTGTGTGAAAAGAGCTTTTAGGGTCTAATCAAGAATCCAGTGGAGGGAATGGAAAGCTGCTAGTGCCCTTTCTCCTCATCCTGAATTTCTGAAGTCAGCAAGCGAGAGCATAATTTCTTCTGTCTTTCCTTGCAATTATAGCATATATTTACCTTAAATTACCACAATTAGATATTCTGTGAATACTCTTTTAAAAATGCACCTACTATTACTCTAAAGGGAAAATATCTAATAATATTTATATAGATTATATTACCTGAAAAATTACATTAGCAAATAATTTTGCCAACTGTACAAAGCCTCACGTTTAGGATTTGTTTTGTGGTAGCTGCAGCACCTTACAATGGCAAAACCATGCTTTTGACTTGGAAAATGTATGAGTCAGCATGAGTTTAGACAGGCCACTGAACTTTATAGTCTGAAGAACTGATCATCCTTGAAATGTAAACAAATATTCTCACTCTGATTAGAGTTGTGGAATGAGCCCCACCAGCCTTTAGTGTTCCCACCATTCAGTTGGTAGATTCATGATGAAGTGTGCTGCTGCTCTGGCAGATTGTTTCTAAGATATAAACTAACACAGTTTTTAAGACCTATGGGATGATGTTTCACAATTTCACTAGTAATGTGTATTCTCTTGCTTTCTTTATTATTTCTATTTTGTTGTTGGGTATATGTGAATCAAAACATCTAATCAGAGCGAGACAGAACAGATAGCGACCTAAGAATGGCATGCTTTTTAAAGAACTTGCTAAAGCTTGTATCTATTTGTCACAAGCCATTGCGCTCTTTATGATGGTATTGTTTCATACAGTTTAAAATCAAGCTGTTACTCGCCGTACTGAGCTTATAAAATATCATCAAATCTTGCAAGATTCCACCAACCCCAAGCATATTTTTCTTTGTTTCCTGATCTTAGAAACTGTCTTACAAGTTTGTATAAGACAGTTCTAGTTATAAAGACAGGAAAACTTTTGATTTTCTCTCTACTTAGAAGAATGCAAGAGCTGTTGTTAGTGAATGAAATAACTCTAGGTAATCACTATAACTAGTTGTGTAACTCTTTTGTGTTTATTTGAAGTAAGTTACGTAATGAAATCCATGGAAAGCAGAGGTATTTCCTCACCCATGACATAGAAATCATAAATCAGTCAACTCAGCAGATTGCTAAGAAATATCTAAAAATAAATGTCCTTTTATGAACTTTTGCAGTGGGTGATTTAGCAAACAAAAGCGAGTCTGGAAAATCCTTATTCATAGAGGAGCTTACATATGATGATATATATTATACCAAAAACATAAAAAATGCCAATAGGATTATGCAATCTTTTTCAGCATATACCTTCATAAATATGTTAGAGCCATCACATCAATAGACTTTAAAAAGTTTTTTCAGTATAGACTGTGCTGTTAGAAACAAAACAGCACTGAAACCTTTGTTCTCTCCGAGTGGCTTCACTATCTATCTATAAATACATGTTTATTTATGTATATATAAACATATGTTAATAAGAAATAAAAATGGAAGCATAATATAACTTTCACATCATAAAGCCATAATTATATTTTTCCTCCTCTGCTTGTGGAATAAGCAGACGGGAGGGACATGCATTTACACAGTCAGGTGTAATCAGGTGTAGAATTTTGGATTTACTTTTCCTATGCTAACATTGTAACTATCTCCAGGAGAAAAACTCTCCTGAGGATGATATCTCAACATGGAGCTCAGGCAGCCTACGGTGTGTGTTTTGTGAGTTCCTGAGGGTAGGTGTGGGAGGACTGTAGTAATGCACTCCTACACTACCACAAGTACACCTGCTCCACAAATTCTTTCTGACAGCACCACTGCTCTGAATGAGAAGCATGGACCTGAATTTTCAATCTCAGTTGCAATACTGATGCCAGCAATAGCTCAAGGCAACTCAGATAAAGAGTTTTCCTCTGTTCTCAAGCCATAAGACCAGGGCAATGCTAATACACTAAAGAAATATTCTTCTGAGCAGTTTTATTAGATTTATATGGAGATTTAGGGACTCAATCCACAGATACTAAGTTTCTGTTACAGGAATCTAGAGAGAAATGTTTTTTTTTTTATTCCCCTCAGGCTGGGCAAAGTCAGGGATATCAGCTCCGCATCCCCCAGGTTCCCCCTCCAGGCCTTCAGCAAAGCTCTGTGGCCCTTTGGCCTCAGGTGCTGCTGTGGCAGGGGATGCTGGGGAGCCCCACTCCCTTTTCAGTTCCATTTTCTGTCTCTGGACATGCTTTGGACTTACTCCTCTTTGATCTTATCTTTCTCCCATCTTCCCTTCCAATCACATTGGTATCCCAGGTGTTAAGTCAGATGTCTGATGCTAACAGCAGACTCAGCTGGTCTTGCAGACACAGGAGTGGCTGACCAGAGAGACTACTTTCTCTCCAAGTGCTAAATAAGAAATGCTAACTGAAAAAATAGTGTTCTAATCATTTATTTCAAGGTCATAACAGAAAAGAGCTTGTTTAACTAGACACCTAAGTACGCAAGGTGTCCCCAGTGACTTCAGTGGAAGTCCTTTGTGCAGTTTAAACTGTGTATGTAAATTGCTCATTTGCTCAAATTGGGATCTAACAAATTGATTTGCAATGTATGTTTTCTAGTGGGAATATCATCCACACAGCCACAGCCAAGATCTCTTCTCCCCAAAATATTTAAAAGAATGGCAGTTCTTTTTCTCCTAACACAAGTACTCGAAACACAACTGGAGTTTGATGCATTTATCCGAACAGAGAACCTGCTGCATAGTCAGTCATTGATTATAGGGCGTAACCGCAATAATAATGTCCCCACAGTTAGTCATTTTTGTAATTAACAGTTAGCTCATCAATGTACAAACTGCTCTTAGCTTCTCCTATAGCTGATAGCTAAAATATCCTGGTCATTAGTGACACGGAACATCTGAATGTTTTGGGACTTTGCCCAGCCTGATGTAGATTACTCATCTGTGATATTCAACAGCAGTGAATTTTCTTCTGAATACTGCATTTATGAATGCTTCTAAACATAGATATAAAGCTTACTGGCATAACCACTTTGTTCTGTGAAGTTACACAGGAATGTCTTTTGCTCTTTTTTGCAAATTAGATTTTAAATGATGACGAGTGGATCAATGAAGAAAATTACCAACAATTCCATTTTAATTCTGGTCTGGCCTTTTAAAATATTTTAGTTTGGTATAATATACATCATTTTAATGTGGAAGAAACTTGTTTTTGGAACAAAGGAAAATAAATCATGATACTGTCCCTGGTGTACATAGTAGTGCAGAGAGTCTCACACATTTGCATTTTGTTTCTGTAAGTCTTTGGGAGCCAAACTCATGAAAACAGTGGAGATCCTTTTGGAGAGAGACAGCACACAACTCTGTTTCTTTTCTCAGTTTTAGTTTTTAGAAGAAAATGCATGAGTTGTGCTAGCTGTTCACACAGGGATAAATGTATTTCTGGTGCCTATCCAAACAAAAAACCAGAAGGTATTCCAGCTAACATTATTGAGAACTTATTGAATTTAGTAGTTCTGGGACTGTAATACTGTTTGCCACGTTCCTCCTGCTGAAAGCCTCTCTAAAGAAGTTTTCATCTCCCAAGGTTTCCAGTGAGCTATTGCAGCTCTTCAAAGTTATATCTTGACAATGTCCCTTCAGTATGTATACATGGTTTTGCTAAGCATCCCTGTCTCCTGAGGCAGGAATGTCTCTTTTTGACTTACAATCCAGGCTTTAAAATTATTCTTTTATTTATTGGTCAAAATGATCAGGAGCATTTTATAGGGAAAAAGAATCCTAGGAGTCAAACAAAACTCATTATTTATCACAAGAGATGCCAACATTTTTACCACATGATTGTATTTATTTCAGAAAAACAAAGTAGATGGAACAACAATAGATGTCTGCCTCTCAGAGCACTTTTTAAACTTCCTAAAACTAGTCATACTAGTCACTAACGTAGTTACAGCATTAAGAAAGTCAATATCAGACCACTGAACTGCATCTAAGAGAACTTCTTCCACACTTTCCGGCATTATGAACAAAGCAAAATTAGAAAGCCAACAGCCTTTGTTTTTATCAACTTGAATGTTTAGCTGTTTTCAGCAGAATGTGTTAATGAACATTGAAAAGGTGCACATTAACATATTTGATAGACGGTAAAATGCAATGAGGGGATTTAATCAAAGCAATGAAGGAGTCTAATTAATGCAATCAGCATTAGGTCGTGCAAATATTTTCATTGAATGCCATCTTGTAAAGCCAGTGACGTGCAGAATTTTTTGCTACTTAAAGTTATGCTAATGTCTCTACATCTTAAGATCAGCAGACACAGCTGGGTAAAAAAGTCTACAATCATATCTGTCTTTTCAAACTCCTTTAACATAGGCAAGCAAAGTTTTCAAAATGTTGTCTATTGATAATTATACTACATAAAGATTAAGGGGGCTTTCATATAAAACTTAACTTGGTTTTAGTTCTATTTTAAGTTGTTTTTAAAAGATTACAGATATGCATTCTAAAACCTTTTTCTCTGTTTACTTTTTAACTATGTTTTTTGTAGCTGTGTCAGAAGAATCTTTATAGAAGAATCTTTCCTACGCTATGTAAGAAAGCAACCTGTTTTAGTAACTACTTGCCTTTTGCCTCTAGAAAATGTTAAATAACTGTTGTAGATTTTTTTTAAGCAATTACATGTGAATAGTGTTCTAATATTAAATAAAATATTTAAGTTAGACAAAATATTTTCTTTCAGAAGGCATGTATTTCAAGCCAGTATTTATCTTATTTTATAATAGAAAACAGATCTTTGCTGTAACTTAAGTCAGTTTGTAGGCAACAAGTTTATTTTTCTTTAAGAAGAACTTGGTCCTGTGGTCCTACCTTTATTGACTCTGGCTTTAAATAAAAAAAAAAAGAAGAAGACCTGTGCACTGTGTAGGAATAGTCGCAAAACAGAGTAGTGAAAAAACATTGCAATTGTTTCAGAAGTGTCCATAGCTGAACATTGTGCCCTGAGGCAATGTGCATAACTCTTGCGAAATTTCAGTGAAGATGAGAACAGTCTTTTTAGATTACTTTATGGAAGAGGAAACTTAAAGAATATAAAGTAAAACTGGGATCTTTCTCAAGGTCTTTTAGAGAACGGATTTAACCCACATACACCTGCTAATAATTATAGCTTTATCACATTATATGAAAACCATAAAAGAAAGTTTCTTAGTATTAACCTCATTAGTCAGGTGCATGTATGCTTGAATAAGTAATCATTCTTTTTCATTCATTGTTTGCAAAATGAATTTAAAAACCTAAACATGCACTCTGATTTGTTCTTCCTCAGCAAGTAATAAAGAAAATGAAAGTTTAACAACACAGTCAGACGACACTTCTTTTCCATTCTTTTTCTTATGATTTCTTTAACCCTAAACTTCAGCAGTTTTCAAAAAAAAACCTGATCTCATATTGAAATGATAACTTGAACTATTTTTAGTTTTTATTTATTTTTAGGTAATAAAATGAATTTTTTACTTTGGTACTTATTTTATGGCTGACAGTGTTCTTTGAATTCAGTCAAAATGAAAATGTTGGTCATCTGCAATCCCAACACCTTCTAGTATGATTTTGGCCCTGAAAATAATCAAGTCTACTCATGGCTATATTGTGCATTTACTTGAGTTACAAATGTGGCTTCTAAATTGAGAGATTTAGCTGAGTTAAGTGAGACAATTCTGGTATCTCTGTCAACCCAATCTGCAGCAGCAAATTCAGCAAGGATTGTAAGACCCACTCAAAATATTGAGCTCTTGGCAAGCAGCCCCACAGCTGAGCTCCAGCCACTTCTCTGCCTTTGCAGTGCTAACAACACCTGGGAAAACTGCCTTGGGCATGCCTGTAGTTACTGCTGTCACAGTCAATACAGACTATGGCACGGCAACTACAGATATATATTAAGATTTAATAGTTGAGTTCAATAGGTTTATATTAATAAAGTTATTTTATAAATCTAATATTTTAATTTAGCTGAAATTAGTAAATTTAAGAACTTAATAAATGTCCCCACATCTAGAGCGTCTCTATTGTACATCACTTCCCACTCCTTCACAAGATGGCTTCAATGACCAGTCCCACTCACCATTGTAGTTTCTGCTATTGAACCAAAGCTGTT
>JANHGO010000046.1:25525463-25549966 GCA_024606505.1 Aquila spilogaster | reverse complement strand
GTTGATAAAAATATTGCAAGTAACGTTTACTGGAGGACCTGTGGAATGCAATAAAAATGTTGCAATATACATTGAAATAAAAGTACAGATCTCTCAGCCTCCATACAATCTGGTACAGATGTGGCTGAAAACAAGTAGAAAGTGAGTTTTCCCAAACAGATCATGTAAATATTGATCAAAAGAAAAACATTATCAATACTAATTTAATTAACCTAGTTTCACTGGAAGTTGTTATATAAATACACAGAACTACATCCTTGCATTTAAGGATTTATGAGAAGAGTTGAGTGAGGGCATGAGTATAACAGCTTTTTCTTTATCCACAGTGCCAGCACAGAATATGTTTTAGCATTGCAACCACTCCTCTCTCCCTTCCTTCTCAGACTTAAAATTAAAAGATTATCTCTCCACACCTATTCCACTTTGTATGCAAAGTCTTTCCACTGAAATTCCCAGCAAGGGGCAGTTTTCACATTGACTCTAGTCCACTGAAAATGGACTTGGACAAGCAGCTCTTTTAGCACCTGATCTGGAGATGTCTGCCTTGCCATAAACAAATATTTTAGCAGTATCTGTTCTGGCTTGACACAGCTTTTGTTAAACAGCTATTTGTAATCTCTTCCCTCCTGCCTCCTTTCCTGCTATTCAGCCGTCACTGACGTGTAGAAGAATGAATGGGGACTTAATATTTAATTAGTTGTCTATTAACCTCCTAGTTTTTTTGGGCACGATGAAATAAACAGGGGTTCTCAGCTGAATCAAAAAGGATTAATGCTAAATGCCTGAATTTCAATAACACAAAAGTTAATACAAGCATTGAGTATCAAGTACTTTCTTGTCTCTTTTCTCATTATTATTTTTAATCACATAATTTTCCTTATATTAAAAAAAATCAGTGTACAGAATATAAATACCTACATTTGGTTTCATAGTTAGATCTGAAATTCCTTTACAAAAGATGGAAACTTTATGACTTTCTTTTTTGAAAAATGGAAAGAGAAAGTGATGTGCCCAGCGAAACCCAATATACTATCAGCTTCCTGAGTGCTAGACCACCCGCCTTCGAGGAAACACGCACATTCGTTTTGGGAAGAAAAACCACAACAGTAATATGTTTTGAGGCTGTTAAATTCCAATGAAGCGTGTTGTTCAACTCAGTTTTTGCAACAATTGTTTTTAAAAAAACACTTCCTTTTTACATCGTAAATGTGTTTTCATTTTCAACACCAAGCTAAAACAAGACAAATAGTCTGCTATTCTCCATCCATAGTATCATTTTTTTCCTTTTTACTTGATGATATTTCTACTAGCTGGACAGCTTGACCAACATATTTCTCTACATCTAAACAAACAGAATCACCAAATCATTGAAGTTGGAAGGAACCTCTAGTCCCCTTAGTCCATCTAGTCGCAGAGCAGGATCAGCTAGAGCAGGTTGCTCAGGACTACATCCAGTCAGCTTTTGAATATCTCCAGGGATGGAGACTCCACAGCTTCTCTGGGCAACCTGTGCCAGTGCTCGGTCACCTTCACAGGAAAAGGTTTTTCTTATGTTCAAGTGGAATATCCTGTCTTTCAGTTTGTGCCCACTGCCTCTTGTCCTGTAACTAGGCACCACTGAGAAGAATCTGGCTCCATCTTCTTTACTTTCCCCCCATCAGTTATTTATGCACGTGGATGAGATTCCCCCTGAACCTTCTCTTCTCCAGGCTCAGTAGCCTCAGCAACCTCAGCTTGTTGTTATATGACAGATCCTCTTGTACTGGGGAGCCCAGTAGCCTCAGCAACCTCAGCTTGTTGTTATATGACAGATCCTCTTGTACTGGGGAGCCCAGAGGTGGACCCAGCACTCCAGATGTGTCTCACCAGTGCTGAGCAGAGTGAAGGATCCCCTCCCTCAACCTGCTGGCAACTCTCTGTCTAATGCAGCCCAGGAGGGGCTCTGTCTAATGCAGTCGTCTTTGCTGTAAGGGCACATTGCTAGCTCATGTGTCCATCAGGATCCCCATGGCCTTTTCTGCAAAGCTGTATTCCAGCTGATCATCTCCCAGATTGTTCCTCTCCAGGTGCAGGACTGCATTTCCTCTGCTGAACATGGTGAGGCTCCTGTTGGCCCATTTCTGCAGCCTATCCAAGTCCCTCTGAATGGCAGCACAACCCTCTAGGGCATCAACCATTCCTCCCAGTCTTGTATCTCCTGCAAACTTGTTGAGGATGCACTCTGTCCCATCATCCAGGTCATTAATGAAGATGTTAAACAGTATTGGCCCCATATCGACCGCTGCAGTAGACCAGTAGAGGCTGGCCTCCAGCTGGACTTCATGCTGACGATCACAACCCTTTGAGCATGGCATTTCAGCCAGGTTTCCATGTACCTCACTGTCCATTTAGCTAGTCTGTCCCAATAGTTTGTCTATGAGGATATTGTGAGAGACAGTGCCAAAAGCCTTGCTAAAGTTGAGATAAACAACATCCACTGCTCTCCCCTCATCCACAAAGCCTGTCAAGTCATCATAGAGGGCTATTAGTGTGGTAAGGAATGATTTCCCCTTCATAAATCCATGCTGACTACACCAGTCAGTTTCCTGTCCTTCATATCTGGAAATGGCTTCAAGGAGGATTCACTCCAGGCTTCGAGGTAAGGCTGACCAGCCTGTAGTTAGTTCCTGGATCCTCCTCCTTGTCCTTCTTGAAGATAGGAGTGACATTTTTTTTCCCGTGATGAGGAACCTCCTCCAGTCACCATGACCTTTCAGAGATAATTAGGAATGGCCCCACAATGCCATCAGTCAGCTCCCTCAGCACTTGTGGGTGCTTTCTATATGGTCCCATGGACTTGTCTGTGTCCAGTTTGCCTAAATGCTTTGTAGCCTGATTCTTCTCCACTGAGTTTTCCTTGATCTGGACTTTCCCACAGGTCTCGGGGGCATGGGATTCCTGAAACCAGTCTTATCAGTAAAGACTGAGGTGAAGGAGGCATTGAGTACCTTGGCATTTTCCCATGCTCTTTGTCAACTTTTCTTTAATCTCATGGTGTTGTCTTGCAGAAGTCGACATGTCAACAGCTTTCAATTCCTGAGTGCCAGCAGAACCTAGTAAACATGCTCACCTATGTTAGGAAAACATGCATACTCATGTTAGGAAATACGCTACCGCACCAGAGACTGTAGTTCAGATGGACACTAAGTACGTGCTAGAGCACTATATCTTACAACAAAGCAAATATCTCCCTCCATTTCTCTACTCAGTTGTATAACGTCTTTTACTTGCCTCCTGCTGGTAGATGTGGAATAGTACAAGAACTCAGTAAACTCAGTAAAAAAAAGAGATCAGGTTTGCGACCACCTGAGGAACCTGAATATTCATAAATCTACGGGACCTGACAAGATGCATCGCAGAGTCCTGAAGGAGTTGGCTGATGTAGTTGCCAAGCCACTCTCCATGATATTTGAAAAGTCATGGCAGTCAGGTGAAGTCCCTGGTGACTGGAAAAAAGGGAAACATTGCACCTATTTTAAAAAGGGTAGAAAGGAGGACCCTGGGAACTACCGACATGTCAGCCTCACCTCTGTGCCTGACAAGATCATGGAACAGATCCTCCTAAAAGCTATGCTACATGGAGGACAAGGAGGTGATTTGAGACAGCAGACATGGCTTGACCAAGGGCAAGTCCTGCCTGACCAAACTAGTGGCCTTCTACGATGGAGTGACTACATCAGTGGACAAGGGAGGAGCTATGGATGTCATCTATCCCAGCTTCTGTAAGGCCTTTGACACAGTCCCCCACAAAGTCCTTCACTCTAAATTGGAGAGATATGATTTGATGGTGGACTGTTCAGTGGATGAAGAATTGGTTAGATGGTTGCATCCAGAGGGTAGTGGTCAACGGCTCAATGTCCACATGGAAATCAGTGACAAGTGGTGTCCCTCAGAGGTCCATATTGGGACCAGTACTGTTTCAGGTCTTCATCAATGACACAGACAATGGGATTGAGTACACCTTCAGCAAGTTTGCAGATGACACCAAGCTGAGTGGTGCAGTTGACATGCCTGAGGGATGGGATGCCATCCAGAGGGACCTGGACAAGCTCAAGAAGTGAGACCCCACCTGCAGTACTGTGTCCAGATCTGGAGCCCTCCACACAGGAAAGACATGGACCTGTTGGAGCGGGTCCAGAGGAGGCCACAAAAGTGATCAGAGGGCTGGAACACCTCTGCTATGAGGAAAGGCTGAGAGAGTTGGGGTTGTTCAGACCGGAGAAGAGAAAGCTCTGGGGATACCTTATTGCAGCCTTTCAGTACTTAAAGGGGGCTTATAAGAAAGATGGGGACAAACTTTTTAGCAGGGCCTGTTCTGATAGGACAAGGGGTAATGGTCTGAAACTAAAAGAGAGTAGATTTAGATTAGATATAAGGAAGAAAATTTTTACAGTGAGGGTGGAGAAACACAGGTTGCCCAGAGAGATGGCAGATGCCCCATCCCTGGAAATGTTCAAGGTCAGGTTGGACGGGGCTCTGAGCAACCTGATCTAGTTGAAAAAGTCTCTGCTTACGGCAGGGGGGTTGGACTAGATGACCTTTAAAGGTCCCTTCCAACCCAAACCATTCTTTGATTATGATTCTATAAACCTAAGTACTGCCAGCAAAACTGGTCAAGTTCTATTCATCCTCAGAGTTTTCTGGAAAGAGCTTTATTGGTGAGATATCACCAATTCAATTTTTTTCTGATCATTTATATTTGTTTATAAACATCAAAAGTGTAATGCAAGATTTGCAACCAAATGAGAACAAAAGATACTTATCAGAGGATCTTACAAACTAACATTTGATCATATAACCTACAGATTCTAAGCTAAAAGTCCAAATTTCTCTTAAAGTCAGTCTGGTAGTGATGGGATTTCTAAATGTGCATAGCAAACACGAGCCAAATGAAGTAGATAAGAAAAAGATAACTAACTGAGACTGAAGTTTGCAATGCTTTCATTTTGTTTTTTACTGATCTTTTTTTTCTACTGTTGATATTATTCCAGTGGGGAAGGGCTGTATAGGTGTTGTTCATCTTAAGGAAGTAGGGCACGTTAAAGAGGGCACACAGCATCACTTTTTCCAATGAAACATTTCACATACTCCATCCTATAAGATTTTTCTAATCTAATAGTTCATTTAAAATGAAAGCAGTAAACTTCTATGAATTATAGCCAAGGTTTGAGAACATAATCTAAAACTCTTCAAAGGCAATGGAAACATTTAATTTTACTTCACTGCCTAAAATCTAAAAAGAGTTGACATTACCTCTAAAAAATTAAGCAACATATACTTTGTAATGAAATCCTTTTTTTCCTCCTTGTTTTCTTTTTGTCACCTCCAATGCAACGAGGTAACAGTCCAGGTGCATTTCAGGCACATTTGAGATAATCAAAGTGATTTTCAAGTCATAAGGAAAACATCTGTTTCTTGAAAGAACTCGGGCAAAAGAAAAACCCAAACCCAAAACAGGTAGCTAATGCTCACATCCACCAGAATGTAGATGTCTGGTATTCTGACAAACAGCTAAGATATCGCTTCTGTTCCCTGCAGCTCCCATGCCCCTGCTTCCCCAGAGGGTCTGCTGCTGCCAGTCACCGGGACTCTCCAATACACTGCCTTCCTGAAAAGCCCTGACATTATAATATGTCATACACCCCCTGTGACTTCAGGGCACTTAGCACTTACAGAAAGTCCTCAGCACTCACCTGCTCACCTTACCCACAAGAAACCTGAAAATACCAAGTATTCCCCTGAATTTGCTGTGTCATGTTGCCTCATAGCTCCTGTACCAAAGATGGCTGTGACCTTGCCACTGTCTGGCTAGGGAGAAAATCCTTCCCTTGTCAGCTGCCAGAAGGGGTAAATCCATCCCAACGCATGGAGGAGTCCCCATGTTGAGTGATGAGTGCTGAAAAATGTTCGCTGAGCCCCATGCAGCTGCTAACTGCAGCTTTTGTTGAATATTCTCCAATACTGATAACACACAGCCCAAAAGCTTCCTTCATTTGGTACGTTCTTGAGAAGATTTACTTGTACTCTTGCCCTGGAGATCATCCTAACTGCAGCTGATCATATCTGTATTCTTGTGTCCATCCCAGCTCTGCCTTTTTGATGTACAGTTTCCAGGCTGTACCTGGCAGCCTTTTTCTCTTCACATTAATTTCAGCCATATCACTAAATGTCCTTAGTGGGAATATTATAGTCATACAAGAGATTTAAAATTACACCTGTGCACTTGCCGATTTTCTTTAGTATGTGTATTTATTAAGGGATTTTGTAAGGCAAACTAAAATACAGTACACATGCACACAGAGAACTGTGGGCAAAGCAGAGAGATGTGGAAGCAAAAATGAGAGATAATGAGGCAGAGCCACCTCATGAAATGACAGTGAAAATATTGGCAAGATATTTACAGATTTGTGAAGAATCTTGTGTCTTTCTCTACACATAGTAGTTTTTGGTCTACCTTCTGACTTTGGCCCCTGTGCCAATGGAAATTTTTCCTACCATCTTGGATGGTTTAATTTGTTCCTTATACAGGGGAGAAAGGTGCCCTTCTCCCCTTACCACAGAGAGCAGGATAAGCATCAGGACTGTTTGAAAAGACTAAAATCAATCCTGCCTGAGTGTGGGGATAGAGCAGGGATCCAGGAACAGGACCAAGGAGCAAAGTGAGGAGGTAGTGATCCCACCAGGGACGGAGCATCCCTTCTTCTGTGGCGCAGGGATTTCATGTCCGAGCTCAAATGAGGGAGGGGATCAAAACGTGGGTGAGGGCACGACAAAGACCCACAAGCTGATCTAAGCACTGGTAACATAGATCCCAGGACAGCAGGGGAGGGCAGTAGAGCTTGTAGGAGATGGTTTATTATTTGCCAGTTCTGGTGGAAGCTGGGGTTTTAGCAACCATTTCTCCTCAATCAAGCTGAACTGCCTCCAACGTCCAGCAGAGTCCTTATGAAACCTGAAACAGAGCTAACCTCTGTGGAGGGCTCTCTTGCAGCTGCAGTACTACAGGTGCCCGAATTACCACTTCAAGAGCTTGCCAATGCATCTCTTCATGGCTGTCGTGGTTTAACCCCAGCCAGCAACTAAGCACCATGCAGCCACTCGCTCACTCCCCCCCCCCCAGTGGGATGGGGGAGAGAATTGGGAAAAAAAGTAAAACTCGTGGGTTGAGATAAAGACATTTTAATAGGACAGAAAGGAAGAAACTAATAATAATGATGATAATAATAAAATGACAGTAATAAAAGGATTGGAATATACAAAACAAGTGAGGCACAATAAATTGATCACCACTTGCTGACTGATGCCCACTTAGTTCCTGAGCAGCGATCCCTCCCAAGCCAAACTCCCCCCAGTTTGTATACTGGGCATGACATCCCATGGTATGGAATACCCCTTTGGTCAGTTTGGGTCGGCTGTCCTGGCTGTGTCCCCTTCCAACTTCTTGTGCCCCTCCAGCCTTCTTGCTGGCTGGGCATGAGAAGCTGAAAAATCCTTGACTTAGTATAAACACGACTTAGCAACAACTGAAAACATCAGTGTGTTATCAACATTCTTCTCATACTGAACCCAAAACATAACACTATAGCAGCTACTAGAAAGAAAATTAACTCTATCCTAGCTGAAACCAGGACAATGACTCTGCAGGCACATCCCTGTAAGTCAGACAGCAAGGCTGAACTACTGCTGGGGCACCTCAGCTGGCCATGGTCATTTGACAGGAGCAAGTTGTTTATCACCCTAGCTTCCTCCCTGCTCAGAGTGCAGCAGGCAGGGTAAGGACTGGAGAAGTGCTATCAAAGGCAGCTCAGCCAATCCTGTGGAAAGGGACCGTGGGTATTGGGCCAGGGAGAGAAAGGTAGCTTTGAAGCATTAGAAAAGTTCTTCTGAGCCACAGGGATCCTGCAGCTGCTCCAGAAGCAGTGCAGTTTGCACACTTGTTTTCAAGGATCTGTATAATGCATAGTCCAACCCCTGATGAGAAAATTCAAATGATTTAACAAGTTTGTTTAAGGTTCTAGTAAGAAAGGAGGAGGTAGACCACAGGTAGTCTTTATTGCAAGTACTTAGGGTAAGCCTTCTCTCTTTCCCTATCATTCTGCCTTTGGGCAAAACCAATGTTTTCCTCCACTTAAACATCAGCATCTCATTAGAGTGTTAACAGCAAGGGAAATGTATCAGTCACAGGAGGCAAAATTAATGACACCAGGACAACATAGTTACCCTAAGGCTTACAAATCAAGGTGACATCTTTTGTTCGGGAGTGATGCCTTTCATTTATGAGGTTGTCTTTCTATGAGATTTCTGTGGACTGCATCACCCTGACTCCCCAAGTATAATCATGCCCAGTAAACACAGAATTCCTTCTCCTTTAGAAGTATTCACCACAATGCAATGTACCACAGAAATTATTATGCTTATGTCAAGTTTATTATTCATTGATGACAATTCTACCTACTAAACAAACAAACAAACAAACAAACACTCCAAACACCAAAAAAATCCACAAGGGAAGAGATCTCAGGAACCTCTGAAATACAGTAATTGTATGGTACTTTGCACTGATGCAATTTGCTGGAAAAATCAAATAAAGACAAAGTTATTGTTCTGCTTCATCAAGCTAAACCCAACACCCTCTGAAAGTTCATCTGTCATATATAATAACTTAGCTTGCTGAGAATGTCATATCTCCTGGTGGCAATGTGGCAACAGTTTGGGGTATTTACTGTTGCATCTGAGACTCAGAATCATATTCTGTGATATCAATATACATTTATGATCAACAGGATAAGGCTAAGAGTCATGAAGGCACTTACAGAGCCAGAGCAAGACCTGCAGAGGTATTTAGGTGTCTAAATCTTTTTTAGGACTCTCATTCCTACTGATATCACTGAGCCCAAATACTACCAAGTATCTGAGGAATATATGTGAGCAACACCACTTAAGGCAATGGTATTTGCAGACTGGAGGAGACACAACATGCCCTACCCAAAGCAGGCAAGAGATAGAGGCAACGGTAGATGGAATCGGCAGGAAAACACTACAGATAGAGGAAAGTACAATTTTTCCCTAGTTCCAGCTGCCTATTTCCAGAATTGCACAGGCAGGCACACACACAAATATAAATAAACAAAATAGAACTCTTCTCTTACATCAAGATTTAAGCTGCTTGCCTTCAGTTGGTTAACTTGAGAAAACATCTGAGCAAAAATACAGCCTTATGACATGACCTGGATATAAAAAGGGCATGTGACATTCCAAAATCGAAAGCTCTTATTCAGCAAAATACCACTGAGGCCTCGCAAGACAAATACTCCAGTGATTGTCAGATCCAGGTGATTACAGAATGAGTCACAGAAAGAAAATGTCTCTGGAGTAAGTACAGCTAAAGCCATCTATATATATACATTGACATAGTCTGAGGTCAAACAGTGAGTAATCAATTTCTGAAGTAGTATGTGAGTTTTCAGCTGTGGGACTATTGCTGAATGTAACGGGAGTTATGCTGGTAAAATCCTATCAACGTTTCATGGAAGGAGAATCCCTGCTAAGATGCACTTTTCCGTGCCTTAAAGCACTTGTGAAAATTGTTGGATTGGCATGCTTCACATTCAGTGAATGCCTTTGTCCACAGACTCAGCTCTGGAAGAGGAAGGTAAGTCTCACACTACAAAACCTCTTCAGTTCTGAATTTGGCATTATGGGATAGTCCATACAATGTGTTCATTCTTCCTGACTCTTTCTGCTGAGGCTGATAACAGAAACATATATTACTGTCAGCTCTAGGGTGCCGTGGGATGTTTCCACATAGGTTATCTAATAGACACTGAACAAGAATAATTTTCAGGCACTATTTTATTTCACTCCACAAACCAGGAGCTCAGAAATGAAAAGCCCTTTAAACAGTTGACATGCTCCTGATTTACCCAGCTAACCTGAGCTAGTCTACAAAGAATATATAGCCATAGCCGTCACAATGGATTGTATAAATGCACTGGAGATGGCTTTCACGTAGGTAGTTTGAGGACTGCTACCAATGTAGTCATGGCAGGTTGGAATTCACTGGAGACCATTAAACTCAGGCATTATAGCTTGTGCTGAGCTCTGTATCATCTTGGTGTGGCACAGAGCACCTCTGAGCAAATTACTTGAAAGCTAACTCAGATATTTCTACACAAGCTTCAGTCACACTTGTGACTGAGTGCAGCCAGTCCCAGAGCCAAAGCCTTCCATGTGCAAATGAGTCTGTGGAAATAAATCTAAAAAACAGTGAACCAGAAATCTTACATCTGGAAACTTCCCATTGGAACTAAGGCCTACAGTGCAAAGTTACTTAGTACTTACGTCAACTTTGTAAATACTCAAATAAATGCTTTAATTCTTCGTAAGTCCATCAAACTGTTTTGGTTTTTTTCTCTGAGCTCTCCACTCTTCTTTCAAATCTTTCCATTCCAAGTCATGACAAGCACCTTACTGCAAGGCATCTCTTTCTGAAGTCTTCCTTCCTCCAAAGCAATAGAGCAATGGGTAATTTGGGGAAACTGGTTTGCTTTTCTTACAACATGAAAAGATCCAGGCACATACTCCTTTTCTTATCACAAAACAGTGTTCGCTAAAGTAAGCAAATGGAAAGGCAGAGGCTCTCAGCCTCACTGGGAGCAGGTAGCAGAGATGCTCCTTGCACCTGATTCTGAGAAACTGCTTGGCTGCTTTACATTAACGAAGACAGTGCTCTTCACTGCTGATCAGCATGTGAACTGCATAATGTGTGCAGAGGCCTGGGACACTGCTGAATGTCATTAAATAAAACATGGTATTACATCTCTAGTCATGAAATCTGCACTCCAGCATAGGGTCAGTCAAACTCCTCCTGAGTAATCTTATTTTTAATAATGTTTTACGAAGTCGGTGTAGCCAACTCATCTAAGAGACCGCATGGAACCAGAAGATAAAAAAATGTTCACTGTGAAGAGAAGGCAGGAGGGAAGATCTACTTAATGAAAAAAAAAAAGTATTAATAATAATATTGAAATGCTGTCAACAAGTCTAGGTTTCTATTTTCAGTCAGAAACTCAAAACGTTTATGTAAAAAAACCCCAAAGAATTGGTACTTTGTTCCTTTCTCTAAATATTTCTTACTTTGTTCCTCCTCTGATTCTGATCTTGTGCTGCAGAAATTAATGGAAGCTCAGTTATAAACATCAATAGGTACAGTCTTAAATACAGGGCTTGGTCAATACCTCTCTCTGTGGCCACAGAGAGGTCTCGGAATCGATTTTAACTCCTTTTCTTGTTCCTCTGAGCCTCGGACATTCGCTTTATTTCACAGTTCTGCCAGCTTTTCCTTTAATGTCTCCATAATGTTCCTTGCTTTACTATCAGAAGGCATATGTAGGACTTGAAGAAAAAGAACAGTTTGGGTGACTAACATTACTGAGCAGACATTGATTTATGGCTGCTAGGGAATTATACACCAGATGATACATGGGACACAGATGAACAATGGGATTTAGGCAAATGGGATGGCTCAGGCATAAGGACAAATGACAACAGAAATGGTCAGGAGCTGGTATAGATGGCAATCTGCAACTGGTCAGAGACACACAGACCCATATACTCACCACAACTAACACTAATAAAATAAAATTTTCCTTTTACTTTCAGACCTTTCCCATTTTTTACCTCCTTACAGTTCAACTCATTTCCATTCAACCTGCGCAGAATATTACTTTGAAATTAATTCCTCCCTCCTGACTCTCAGCTTCAATGCTCCCATCAGCTGATCTGTTTTATGTTTACCTCAGCCTCCTATCCCTCCCCTTCACACATCCCCTCTCCTTCTGGGAACCTCCTATGTGGTCTCCCACATCCTTAATACCAAAAAGGATCTGTCTTTTAACTGCAAGACATCCTTAAGGCACTTCTTGGGTGTCTTTCACCAGCAATTTTTTTAGTCATCAGTTCTTCCTATGTATAAAATGGCTGGAAGGATGGGAGAAGGAATGAGAACTCTTCACCAGCCTAGAAAACAAGCATCTTATAAACTAACTGGCTTACTTTTTTTAACAGTACCAGACCAGCTCTTTGATGCAGGATGCTCACCACATTGCTGTGAGGGGTATCACATGGCTTTCACATGGGCTCAGAGCTCTGCTGATGTAAAGCGTGTTGCAGGGTCAGGGCATCTGGTCTTTTTCTGGCTTCTACCACCAATAGTCATGCTGAGTAGGAGTCTTCTACAGAGTCAACCAAATGAGAATATATCCACACTGAGGAGCTTATTGGCCTGAATTGAACCTGTCCCTAATTATTTATAACTTTGATAAGCCAAAGTTTTTATTCTATTAAAAAAAAAAAAGTTAAAAACTGTTTTTTAACAGATTGTGTGTGCTTAACCTCACACAAAACACACCTCAGAAGTGTGACAAAATGAAAATTCTCAGGAGTATGGAGCCAAAGATCTGCAAAATTATTCTCAGGAGTATAGAGCCAAAGAGCTACAGAATTCTCCCAGATGCTTATTTTTAGGATGGCTCCTCTGACCGGACTGACCAAAGGCTTTTAACACCTCAGACTGCTCCATCTGATGGGATATGACTGTCTGGAAAGGAAAATTGCTGTAGTCTGAAACTCTTACATGGAGTGGCCACATCTTCATTTTAGTTTGGCATGGGGGAGAGTATGTGCATGTGTTTATGCACAGGCAACAGGCTACATTCACATCTGGCAAAAAAGGAGTTTTTACATATGCTCCTGGTTTGGCTCTATGCATATAATTTGCATGCATCTCTTCAACAACTTCTTTAAATTGCAGTATGAGAGTTTATAGCAGCATTCCAGCCAAAGTGTAACTGTTATTTTATTTATCATTTAGGACTAATTCTTTACTAGACATAGTAAACAGCAAAAGAAGAAAGAGCAATTCTGATAAGACAGTTTTATAGCCTAAAACGAAGACATAAAGACAGCACACATTGGGAATGTAGTCATTAGAGGCAGCCTGACATAATGAGTATCGATCTGGCAAATTTTAATCCTAGGTTTTCCCTGACTAACCATGCCGGTTTAAGGAAAGCATTTAGCCTCTTCTCAGCTATATTTCCCCAAGTGCAAAAGCGAGGGAGATAACCCATAGTTGTGTTCCCAGGATAGAGGAAGAATGAGTTTGTTCATGCAGTGTGTGTCAACTGATTAGCAGTTACTATTCTTTAAGGGAAAGTGTCCACAATTCAGCTAGTCACAGATGTGCCCAGTTGCTTCCATGCTTTGGAGACACAGAAACACACAGGTAGGGGTTATTGGCTTTCGGAGAAGAGCATTATATCGCTACTGTGCTTCCCTGGACATCCCACTGTTTGCTGTAGACAGAAAATCTCAGCCCCATGACAGGTAGAGGGAGTTGCAGTGTCTGATGCTTTGGTGCGTAACACCCCGGCCCTTGTGGAGGAACCCTAAGGGCCTCATATAGTCCATGGGCAGAGCACGATGCTTCAGCACAATGGGGTACAACTTGCAGAGAGCAAATAATTTGCAATGGGCTCTTTGGGGGCCCTCCTGAAACCACGCTTCTCAGCAAGGTTTCATTCGGGATCCACTGCTCAGACAACTCTCCAAGTCAACACATAAAACCTTACTTTGAGAAATCAGTCAAGAATTTCAGTCTTTCCTTCTAAAACACAGCCAGTTTCGCAGCCAATAACAAAACATTGAGAGATTTCATACAGAAAGAGAGCCTGTCTCAGATGGTACGGGGTGCAAACTTGAAACTCCTAGGCTACAAGGCTGTGGGTTTCTTGGAAAATGGGGTGGGATATCTCTCACTATCTCCTATTCAGAAGATATGGGATTCATCTTAAACTGCAGCTATGGTCACTTTTAAAAATATTTAATAGGTCCAGATAGCCTGCTGAACCCAGCAAGGTGTGCAGGAAAACACTTAGGATACAACATTTGGAGAAAGAGAGAGAAAGTGTACCTATGCACATTTGTATCTTAATGGTTGGAGCAATTATCAGGAAGAGTGAGAGAAATGTTGGGTCTCAATCCCTGTCCCTACGTTTTCTGTAACAGTTACATCAGCTGCCCCTAAAGTGTAATAGCTACAACAGTCATTTCTGTGCTTCACATCAAAATGGTCAAGAGTAAAGGCTCTCCCCTCTCAGACAAGCAGCTACACTGCAAGATTGAAAAGCCAAGTGTCCCTTGTATTTTGTCCCTAGCTTAGTGAAGTCTGAATTCTTTGCTGCAAAATGGGCCACGCAGAATCATTTATAGTCCTTTGGATCAGATGCTGAACCCTTTAAGCTAAGGGGAAACTGGACCAAAAATCTTCTGTCTATTGTAGAGGAAGGCAGGCCACCCATAGACACTGTTTTGTGTTTGTGGGGTTTTTTAAGTGATGACAGATCCACCCAGAGAGGAATCCTTTTTCTGTGGAATATAAGACAGGCTCTGAGACACCTGGTCCCTGCAGGGAGGTGGAGGTGGAGCAGTGCCTCATCAGAGAGCCTGGATGTGGCTTAGGAGTGAGGTAGGTCCTAAGCGAGGCAGCCTGGGGCAGTTCCAGGCACACTCAGGAGCAGAACTGAGAGAATCTGAGGAACTTTAAAATAAAACAGTAATGCACTGCCAGCATTACACAGCAGGTGGATTGGGGATTTCCAGGGGGATTGTTTGCTTGTTTGTTTATGGACTTATATTCCATCTAAGTCCTGTTTTAAAAGCTTCTTTTATTGGCTCATGAAGCCTTTATGCTTCCACCCTTCCCAGCTGCTGACATGTAGCTGAGGCATAAGGAGTAGTCAATGTGTCTTCATGCCCTTGCAATATTTGAGGATTGCTGGTAGCTGGCGCAGTCCAGATAAGCCACTAGGCTGCTCTGACTTATCCCTTATAAGTAACTGAGTACTTGGGGAACGGCACTTCTCTCTCGTGAACTGTACTGCTCAGATCTTGCATGGTTTCCAGAATCAGAGCCTTCATATTTCTGTAAATTTTGAATTTTAACCATGGGCTTGGTGTTTATGACATTGGCAGGTCACTAGTTATGCCAGACATTGTGCACCCTTCATTTTAGAGCTGTGTCAGACCCTGTACCTCCCTGTCTACATCATTGGGGGGGGGGGGCTCTTCTCTGCAGACTGCTAAAATAATTCATTTTTGTGAAAGACTGTGAAATGCATATTTGGAAGCTGAACCATCAAACATACATTTTCTGATGGCTTAATCAGAGATTTATATTCATATTTCCAGAGGGGGGAAAAAAAGATAATGAAACTGTCTAATAAAACTGCATATTTCTGTTTTATGTATACATATTCCTAGTTACTATATCACTGTATGTAATAGATTCGCAGTTTATAAATGTGTATATTTATAGTAAATTAAGTGTACATGTTTTTATATATTCTATATATAAATTGCATGTTTTCTAAGACAGTCACAACAGAACAAGATGCTTAATGAGTGACCCAAGGGCATTGGCTTCAACTGTATAAAAAATTTAAATCTAAACATGAAACTGGATGTGATAAAAACAATACAACTAAATTAGAACATGATCAAAACAATAGTGTCTCCTGCTTTGATATCAAAGGTCTTTGGCTCTGCTTTGACATTTGTTTTTCATAAATTCCCTTGGCAGTTTGTGCATCAGCAGACCAATATTCCATGACAACAGCCAAATCCATTGATATCTCTTAATTAAACCATTGGTTCTGAATAAAGGCAACACACCAATACGATACAGATCGCTGTGGCTAACCTTTTCAATATAAAAGATTAGGGACAGATCCTCAGCTTGGATACCAAGCAGCATTGGTTAGCTTGTTCTTTACACCGCTGCATGCTCGCAGCCTTTCTGACTTGCTTTGGGGGAAGCTGGCTGCAGGAAGCTCAGAAAGAGATCCAGGGAATGAGCGAACAGCTAAGCAGCAGAGATAATCAGGGGGGCTGCTTGAGCTTGCTGTCGGGCCCCATTTGTCCAGAAGCCTAGACATAACCTAACTAGCCGTGCAGCTCCCCTAGCCTACTCGTGTTCTGGGAAAGGACCTGAAATTAAAGAAAGAGAGGAAGAAGGACAAGTTCCATAGCCCTCTTTACCAGCAGTTTTAAAAGAAACACAATTAAAAGGATCCTTTCATAATTGCAGTAAAAAGGTTTCTGCATGAAAACATGCATACCTAGGGCAGGGGCTGAACATCATATCCTTAGCTACATTTTTGTAGTTGAAGAAAATTAAAACAAACCCAAACAAACCTGGTAAGGATCCTTGTGCAGCATCTAACTGTGCAGTGAGATGTGTGTACACAGCTTCATCTGAAAACAGCATGAAGTTGTAGATGTGCTTCAAGACAGAAAATAAACCAGAAGCATACCTCCCTAATAATGGATGCTTACACATCTCAAGCAACCTATATTTAGGTAGTGCAATGGCCTGGCCACATCTGAAAACTGGCCAGGTAGCCTCCCTCCTCCTACAATGAACCTTCAGCCCATGCCCTACAATGGGAATGCACCAATAGTGGGCACTTCCTTACTACATGCTGTCGTGCCTAAGTAGGATTTGAGTCTCCATCAGCCATGGCCCTTTGAGGCTCAGATTGTGTGGAAAATAGCCCAGTACAGGATACTCACTGCATCTGACTCCATGGCCAGTAGTTGTTAGCAACTGAAGTCTGGCTTTGGGAAGCTTGTTAACCACTGGAGAACAAATCACTGCAGCCCCGCAGCCTATCTTAGGTATGTTTTTCAACTTTTGCACGTATTTACAGGTTGCTTTTCCAACAGGTATTTATTGTGAAGTGTCACATCTAGATTAAGGTCGACTTCTGCAGACAGTGCCTCTTCTTAGCATGTACATAGAAGCTGCCTTTATTTATTAAGCCTGATGCCATTAATATCACCCTTGAATGTCATTCAGTGCTTTCCATTCATGCTTTTTTAAGCATTTCATTACTGGTCGACTCAGGGGCCAAATAAGTAAGCAACAGGCTAGAACATATGGGAAAAACAGACCCTTGCTGCCAAGGAGTTAAAGTATTAAAGTGCATAAGCCATTTCCTGTAACAGTTGTCAAGCTAATTTTCAGTAAATTACTTAGTCCATGTGTTTATTATTCAGATATAAACCCACTGACTCGGCATGAAAATGACATTACACCACTGTAATAACAGAGTAATCTTTTACACCTGCAGTCACTACACCCCCAAACTGCATCCCTCTAACAAGACTTCTCTGTGTTCAGGAACAGAAGTTTTTGAGCAAGTGAATTCACACTGCATTGCACCACCCAGTGATGAGGGTAACATTAATGGGCACTGTTGCTGCATGCCTCCATGTAACTCCATAAAAATCAGAATACTCTTTAGCGAATAATGACTTAATGGGAAAGAATGCACTTAAAACATAGAATGAACTTAAATACAAAAGAAAATCACTATCATCTTCATGGCAAATGTTTTCTGTACCAAAAGATAACACACTTCTGGAGCTCTTGGTGACAAACTCCCCTTCTCTCCACCCAGTGCATGACAGCCAGTCTACTACATAAAGTATTTGGCGTAAAGGACACGGTAGTGTCAATAGATAAATAGTTTTCTCTATCTCATCATTTCTAGCTTACGTTTAGATTTTAAGTCATTTTAGAAGATGAAGGTGTTAAAAAGTGGAAATAATTTAGTAACCTCTGAAGGTCAACACCTGCTAGGAAAATCTAAATTCAAGCTGACTTTCCATTAGCTCCACGTCTCATGTTGTGATTAAGCTGTAGATTGATCCCTTGTATCATAGTATTGCACGCAGTGCTCTTGAGGTAGCCTGAGCCGAGTATACACTAATCTAAGACACCACTTCACCATCCCTGGTTTCTACCAGTGAGAAAGCACGTTCTTGGCTAGTGTTATAGCACAGGTGCCCTACGCTGCTATTTCTGGTTTTGCTGAGGAAAGCAAAGTGAGCAGTGGAGAAAGTAAAGACATCACTCTGATTTGTTGTTGTTGGTTTTTACCATTAAAAAATATAACATGAATATTCATTGGGTAACAAGTACATCATGCAGGTTTCACTTTTTAGTATTTTAGAGAAACCATGCTCAACTGATGTTATAACTGAAGAAGAAACAGCAAGTCAGCTCATAGGACCACGAGTGTATGTTTGCTGTCAACAGAAAGACTCTCAGGGACTTCAATTAGTATTAGATTGCAGTCTTCATATTTACATTTAAAAGTATTCCCCTCTGTGTCCTTACACAAATTATTAGCCTATTCAAATTCAATCCAAGATAAGTATAAGATGAAAAAGTATGCATTAAGTATCTGACAGACAGTGATTAAAGAAAGGCAATTTTAAGAGCTGTCACTCTGGCACTTGTCTCTGGCTGTTCATCAGGCGGACAGTCCCTCTCAGTGCCCTGGTCATTTTGTATCCGATCACTTGATGTGTCAAGAAGAACCAGAAATCTGCTCCTCTGCTTTCAAGTGATTGTGTAAGACAGAAATATACAAAAAAAAGAAAGGATTCTTCAGTATATAGTAATGCTGTAAAAAAAAAAATCAAAACCCCAAAACCTGTGTTGATGTCTAAACATTTATATATTCACCTGTTGCTCTCCCACTATCTTCCTGAATTTTCTCATTCACAAGAGCAATTTAGAGAAAAGCAGTAACTAATGATGAAATGCTTTATCTGGATAAAACACCTTGTTCCAGTAAGTAGCATTTTCCGCTCTCTTTAGAATACGTACCCTTTATTCCACAAATTAATCAAATAGCTGCTGTTTTCCAGTAATTCAGACTAGTCATAAAAGTATATTTAATTATTGTATAATCAGTGGTATAAGATAAATGGGTTCCACTCAGTTGCCTTTCCATGAAATCAGACTTCTGACACTTGAAAATGCCTATATTGGACTGGGAGAAAGCTATGTAACTGGTTTAAAGCAGGAAAAGCTAGACAAATGCATGAGTAGCGGCACAACTACCTTGATCCACAACAACTTTGTGAAACATAGGAAACAAATGTTAATGCCAGACTACATGCAAAGCCAGATAGCAGATCCCTAGTTTAAACCATCATTCCTGCAGACCTCTTTTATGCTTAGAAGTTCTTGCCGTAAAATACAAGAAGTGTCATAAATTCGATATTCATTCAACATCTCATACATTCATCTATTTATATGATTTAGAATATCAATATTGTACAATAGCCCTTATCCCAAAAAAGATTGCAAAGAGATTAATGGATGTTAGAAACTGAAACAATTTGTATTATGGTCACAATAAAGACTTGGTACAAAAAAAATATCTTTATAATATCCATGCAAGATAAATTTATTTTGACCTCTTAGCAGCTGTACTTCTTATTCTTTAAAAGGAAAAAAATATGCAACTAGAACATCGGCGTGCACCATATTGACTAATAAAAATGGTTATCAGCTGACAAGGTTTTGACTGGCGATGTGAAGTTCGAAACTGCATGACTTAACTTTCTAGTTCTGAACTCTGAGATACAAAATACCCTTCAAAGGAACATAGCAAAGAACAAGAAAACCTTTCATACCCCTCACCAGAAGACTGAGAGCTCCGGGAGAGCTCAGAGATGGGAAGTTACGAAAAAACTGCTGCAAAGTACCATCCTGCCCTGGTAAGTGACTTAATAAAAAAATCAAAAATAAGAAATGGCAGATTCTTTGCCATTAAGGGTTCATAGGTGTCATCAGGCAGCAGCTTCGCTTCAGGAACACAAACCATGGGACTTGGAGGTGAGCAGTGCCTGTCAAACAGCTCAGCATGCACCATACCACGTCATGCACACCATCCCTGCTCTACCCGCTTGAACATCACTGGAGCAAAGCTGTGAATCTTTCTCCTCCTGTGTTTTTCACGAAACGGTTTTAGACACATACTGGGGAGCAGTAAAGAGCTGTCTTTAAGTTGTCCTATGTACAGAGATGGCTGCTATTCCTGGTTTTATGTGAGCTACAAGAGATGAAGCAGAATTCTTCGTTTGGTGTCCCTCCCATATAAAGGGCAGGAATAACTTCTTAACAATTGCTACCTTGCTCAGTTCAGGCATTCTCTGAAACTTCACTGATAGTCATACAAATGCACCAAAAGAATGTGAGACCCTAAGGCAATATCACTTACTACAAGCTAATATGGACTCCAGTTTAGGAACTCAATAAGCATTTTGAAAACTACTGAAATTAAAACTTAAGACTTTCCTGACTAGAGGGGTTTTTTGACTTGTCAAACCTTTGGATCTGAAAGCTGTACTAGGTCCCTCCTCACTCAGGCATAGGAAGCAGTCAAAAAAGGCATTTTGTTCCAAATCTTGTAATTTGCACACGTGGCTAAGAAACGATTGTTTTTCCCGTCGTTCTCAACTTTCACAGCACTCCTAACAAGGCTCAATACAGGAAAACATGCATTTCAGTGACCAAAACTGATAGGTATAAGTGCAAAAGTACATTGGCATCAGATTTGTTAAAGAAGGAAGCATTTTATCGGTTTTCAAAGTAAAGTAACATTCTGAGCTTTAAATTGGCATAGAAGAGCCAGTTTTGGTGGAATTATAGGGCTCTCCAGAAATGCTAAGTATTTGCAATGAAACTTCTCTCCCTTTCCTTCAAAGCCACAAGACATTCTGTGCTCACTTCCATAGGGATTTACAGGACTACAGCAAGGAAAACTTGCTGTGAATAGTAATGGTTGCAAAAGAAACCTCCAGCCCATAGCCTTCTGTGTGCTGGAATTGTGGTGGTGACTCTCCACAACTCAGTTCAAATTATGGAAGGAAAGGGGGGAGTCATGGAAGTGATGAACGGAATGTGGTTTTTATATTTTGTAGGGATCCTGAGAAATTGGTTCTTACCATTCAGTCATCATTCGCAGGATAAAATCTGCTGTGTGCATACCTTGAGTCCTACCTCTCTGCTTTGGGGAAGAAGGTTTTACTTTCTTCAAGCTGAATAAAAGCATAGACCTTTTCTTCAGACACTGCTATAAAGAAGACAACAGCTCAGCATGGAAGTGGTAAAGATATTGCCTTCATGGCTTAAAAATGTCAGGAACAAGTCATCTCAGTTGCTTTTAGTGTGGAACCTGGAATCCTATTTGCTATGTGGAATTAGTAAGGTCTTCAGAATCAAACTCTGACAGCTCTCCTAGTCCTCCCCATGGATCAACTGATCTCCATGACATTATCACACTGGAAAACTGAAGTTATTGAAAAGAGAATCAGAACCCAGAGGTAAAACCCTCAAACCCATAATTTGTCCAAAACATAATCTATTAATTAATCACAAGTCTTAAAAAAACTTACCTTTAAAATTTGGTCTGATTCTAGCATCATACCCCGATGTCCTTCCCATCAATTTGTCCAAAAAATCTGAAGGAGACAGGGTCTGTGAGGGGGATTTTCCAGATCTTGAATCATGTTCTTTACAGAAAGTCGTCCTAAATAAATTATTAGCCACCATTAGCTAATATTTAGCTTGTATTGTATTCAAGTCATGGAGAAATTATAGCACTAAATAAAATTGTCTCAATTCAGTGAATGTAGCAATTAATATTTTTATAGAACAATATAGTCTATTTTTCAACTGAAAACTTCATTCTAGGCAGAAAATGAGCTTAAGGTAGTATGCATGGACACAATTTGCTAGTCAGAAAGAAATCTCAGCTTTAAAAAGAAATTTATTACAGCTTTAAGACTTTAGAAGCTTCAGTTTACTCTTCATCTTAATGTGTAGAGCAATCTTACAGGGACTTTGATATCCTATTTCATATCATTACTTTAATTGCATGTATGCTGTTAAAACTATATGTTAACGCTGGTTTAAGGTGGTCTTAAACTTCCAAACAATAGCTGGCAACACTCACCAAGCAACACTGAAAAATGTTGGTTTTGTTAATGTTGGGAAGGATGAAGATGCAAAAAAATGTTTGTTACAGATGCTACCCAACAAAGATTTAAATCATGCTAGTGAATGTCTGGATTCTTCCCCAACATGGCAAAAAAAGGTTCCAGAGTCAGTCACATCTGATCTTAGGGTTTTTTTACCAATGATCACTGAGTAATAAAATGTATCAGTGTTATCACCAGCTGGTATTTATATGCAAGCTCTGGGAACACATCTCTGTTTTCAGGATTTAAGAGCAAACTTCTGGTACCATATCAGGCATCCAAAATGCTGTGTACATGGCATATTACGTATTGCAAGCACATTATATATTGCAGAGAAAGAGAATTTAGGAGTTCCCTGTGGTTGTTCCCTAGGGAAAAAGAAACTAGAATGAAATGGTCATATTTGGTGTCTAGAGGCACGGATTTCATCATAAAGCATTATCTTGATTCTTAAATAACCAATTTCATTGTATCTATATTTCAACATAATCTTTGAGCTATATTAAAAGTAATTCCATGACTGTCTTCTTAACCACTCTCTGTTTATATATTTGCCCAAAGGGAACCACTCAGTTTCAGGAGTGTTTCGTGGGGGGTTTTGGTGCATCTATACGCAAGTATAAACAAATTAGATATATGTGTGAGCATCTGAAATGAGAAGCAAATATCAAACCCTTTATTCCTTCACAAAAACACCAGAACTGCTAAAAGGCAAGGTGATAGTAAATTCTTGTGGTGTGATTCCCCGCGTTTTTTCAGGTTCCATTTACAGGGGGCGGTTGCTTCTTTTTGCTTTTGTTAATGACATGGTGCCATTACAAAATATCTTTCATTTTTAATACATAATAGATGACATTCCCCAGTTAAATACTAAAAACATTCAGGTAAGATAATAAAAGCTGGAAAATTAATCCAGTGCACTTATTTGGGATGTTCCTATACAAATTACTTCTGTTTTCATTCGGAGGCCACTAGTTATGAGTTCTGTTATGATCCCAGACACACGAATGTAAACAATATTTCACTCTGTCACTGTATATATACCTCATTACTCATACAAAAACACTTTATGTATGTACATGTAGATACACAGCAGCATACAGTATAATAATGAATCTCAGCTAAAATGGTGTTTTGGTTAATAAGACTGACCTGTTTGCTTTGTACCGCAAGAAGTCAACAGCTGAAGCAAAAGCTCATGAAACATTAAAAAAATTTTAGAAACAACAATCATATGTACTGGTACTTTAAGTGAGCACAATACTGGTCCGATCCAGGGTTTTTCCAAAATCAGAGGGCTGGTTCTCTAATTTCAAATAACTACATCCCTGGCAAAACTGGTTCAATCATTTCCAAAGCTTGAAGAGGAGGGAACCCAAGCAACTTCCTAAACAACCTCTGGTGGGAGCAGAGAATTTGCATTTTGGAAGAAAAACTGGAGAAAATGTTTTTAGCTATATTGATACTCAGTGAAAAAACCATGTCTTTGAATCAGAGAAATGGAAAATAGATCACTCAAACTTGAGAAATTTTTTTTTGTGTGTTTGTTACCAAGCAACGAGTCTCTGAGTGTAAAAGGGATAGCCTATATAGAATGAACATGAAGTACTCTCAAATATAGCAAACAAACTAGGTTAATGTGACGTAGTATCTTTATAGTTATGCTTTCCACAGCCTTTTGACAAAAACCATCACATAGAGTAGTATCACCTACCTGAAGTGGTTTGTCTCTAAGAAAAACGCAAACAAGGTTGTCAAAATTTTCACTAGCTGCCGGTTCATTCCTCCTGCTTTCTGTGATGATTTGGAAAATATCCCAGAAATGATTCCAGAGAGATGCAGGGAAAAAGTGAGCTGGTGCTGCCTAGATTCCCAAATTCAGCGATATTTTAATTTTCTTGACAATCAGGAAGAGAAGGTCTGGATCTCTACAAACTGGGGGGAAAAAAGAAGTGCCAGTCCTTGGAATCATGGTCAGGTCAAGCCTAGGCTCATCTCCAGCAGCCAGCACAAAAAAGACAAAGCATCAGACCCGGTCCTTCCCCCGCCTCGCTTTTGGTGATGGAAGGGGGAAAAAAAAAAAAAAAAAAGAAAAGAGAAAGAAAGAAAAAAGGGAAAGGAAAAGAGGAGGAAACCCAACTACGGGAGGCTCATCACGCAAAAGGGAACAGCGCTGAGAGCAGTTCTGTTGCCGGTATGTTTTATTCCCCTTTCGCTTTTGAAAATTAGTATTTACGAGCGGTGGTGGGGCTACTGGGTCGGTCTGCTTTTCCCCTCTTTGGGCAGGGAGGCGTCGGCGCTGCCGGAGAGGGAAAGAGGGAGGGATGGAGGGGAGGACGGGGGGACGGGGGGACGGAGCGGGCGGGGGCCGCGGGGATCCCCGGCTCCCGGCTGGAACGAGGCGGGCGGGAGCGCAGCGGCGCCGGGAATTCAGCGCTCGGACAGCTCCGCGCCCGCCACTGCGCATGCGCCTGGCGGCGGCGGCCCGGGGCTGGGAGGACGATGCTGACCGCCGTGGGGACCACCTGAGCCCGGCATTGCGAGGCGAGGCAGAAGCACCC
>JANHGO010000046.1:25507473-25525363 GCA_024606505.1 Aquila spilogaster | reverse complement strand
GCCCCCCCCAAAACGAACCCCAAAACCCCATTCATTGCGCCCCAGTTGCTTTTTTTTGCTTTTGTTGTTCTCGCGACACTTTTATATCTCTAATATTTAATATAAAATAGATGATTATTTCCCACATAAATAGCAGAAATGTTCAGTTAAGATAATAAAAACTTGAAAACTAATCCAGTCTATTTATTTTGGATGATCCTGTACAGACTACTTCTGTTTCCTTTCAGTGTCCACTAGTGATAAGTTGTGCTATCATTTCATGTGTGCAAACTCATGAATACAAACATTATTTCACTCTGACACTGTATGTATACATAATTACACATACAGAAGCACTTTGTGTGTTTACATGTAGATACACAGCTGTGTACATGAAAATAAGGAATCTCAGCTGAAATAGTGTTTGGTTAATAGCAATGACTTGTTTGCCTTGTATCGCAAGAAGTCAGTAGCTGAAGCAAAAGCTCATCAAGCATTAGAAATAAAACAGAAAGAGAAAATAAAGATCAGAAGCAATAATCTCATGCACTGATACTTTAAATGAGCATAATACTGGTCTAATTCAGTATTCTTCCAAAATCAGAAGACTGGATCTCTAATTTCAAATGACCACATCCCTGACAAATCTGGTTGATCATTTACGGAGCCTGAAGAGGAGGGAACCAAAGCAACTTCCTACATAAGCTCTGGAGGGAGAACAAAGATTAAATTGCATTTGGAAGAAATACTCAAGGAACTGTTTTCAGCTATATTGATAATCAGTAACAAAGCATGTCTTTGAATCAGAGAAATGGAGAATTGATCACCCAAACTTGAATATTTTTTGATGTTTGTTACCAAGCAACGAGTCTGAGTGTAAAAAGGAAAGTCTATATAGAATGAACACAAAACACTCAAATATAGCAAACAAACTAGGTTAACGTGACGTAGTTTCTTTATAGTTATGATTTCCACAGCCTTTGAAAAATATCATTACAAAGAGCCATATCACCTACCTGAAGTGGTTTGTCTCTAAGAAAAATGCAAATAAGGTTGTCAAAATTTTCACTAGCTGCCGGTTCATTCCTCCTGCTTTCTGTGTTGATTTGGAAAATATCCCAGAAACGATTCCAGAGAGATGCAGGGAGAAAGTATGCTGGTGCTGCCTAGATTCCCAAATTCAGCAATAATTTATTTTTCTTGACAATCAGGAAGAGAAGGTCTGGATCTCTACAAACTGGGGGTAAAAAAGAAATGCCAGTCCTTGGAATCATGGTCAGGTCAAGCCTAGGCTCATCTCCAGCAACCAACGCAAAAGAGACAAAGCATCAGACCTGGTTGTTCCCCACCTTGCTTTTACTGGGTGATGGGGGAAAAAAAAAAAAAGAGAAAAAGAAAAAAAAGAAAAAAAAAAGAAGAGAAATGAATTAAAAAAAAAAAAAAGGAAAGAAAAAGAAGGGAAAACCCTACTACCCAAAGAGCATCACCCAAAGGGGAGTAGCGTTGAGAGCAAGCAGTCTGTTGCCGGTGTGTTTTATTCCCCTTTTGCTTTGAAAAGTAGTATTTAGGAAGGGTGGTGGGGCTACTGGCTCGCTCTGTTTCACTCCCCTGTTGGCAGGGAGGTGTCGGCGCTGCCGTGCGGGAGCGAGCGGGCGGCGGGGGCTGCGGGGAACCCCAGCGCCTGTGCTGGAATGAGGCGGGCGGGAGCGCACCGCGCTATAAATTCAGCACTCGGACAGCTCCGCGCCCGCCGCTGCGCATGCGCCTGGTTACCGGTGGATGGGAGGGGAGAGGCGCGCGTGTATGTGCGCGCGTGTGGGTATATGTGTACGCGCATGGGGGTGCGCGCCCAGAGGGTGCGTGGGAAGGATGGTGGTATGCGTTGTGTGTGCGGGGAGGGTGTGCGGCGTGTTCTGTGCGCGTGGGGGTACCTGAGTGGGGTGAAGAGGCTGCGTTGGAGAGTGCGTGTGAGTGATGTCTGTGTGTGCGGGGGCGGAGCGGGACCGGGGTCCTAACCCAGTGACTGGGGGAGAGCAGTCCCTCGACACGTTGGGTACTGCGGGGTCTGGAAAGAGCAGAGTGGGTGTGCAGGGGGGAATGGGCTCTGGGGAGCCCATTGTTCCAGTTCCAGTTGTTCCTTCGTGTTGTTTCTCTTCCCCATGGTGTAGGGAAGAAATTAATGGCATTGAGCTTTCTTGGAGGTGGCTCTATCTCCACACCCTAGCGTGCTAGAAGCATAATGCCTTTCTTTTTACACATAGGGAACTGAAGCAATGGCACCTGAAACAGGGGCCGTGGTTACCTGAGGTTCCACGGTATAGTCCTGCTCCCCGGTGTTCCCATCCCTTGTCCTTCACACAGCACTTCCTACAGCCTTCATCCTCATATCGAACCCAGAATGACACTGAGGTGTCACATTGTTTGAAGGAAGGCAGAATGTCTTGCCAGCTCTGAAGCACATATGGTGATGGGTGGAAACTCTGCTCAGCCCTTCAAGCATTTTGTTAAGGTGGTTTTAAATGGGGAATCTCATCTAGTGAATTTCAGTGAACAAAGTGCTTCCCTCTGCCATCCCCGTGGTTTCTCCTCCATCCACCACCTGTTCTATCTGGTCACCCTGACAAGAAGCTGGACGCTTCCACATTGGTTTAGTTGGTTCCTGTTGGAAAATCCTACACTATGTGAAAATCAGAATCAAGTCTGTTTCAATAGTCTGAAATCCAATTCAGATGAAAAAGAAGCAGTTTTCTCCCCTCCCCAACACACACACATTCTCTTATCTCCCTGCAAAAAGCCTGCCACTTCATGACAGAGATTCTTACCACATTTCTAGTAATATTCAAAAATCCCTTCTGAGCAGTATTTGTTGTGTTCCCACATTAGCAAGAGATCAAAGCCACTCATCGTTCATTAAAAGAAACTCTGTTAACGCATTTTGTTTATTTTAGCTTAACACAATAGCTGAAAAAAGCACACCTCACTAACTATTCATAGGTGCAAATGGTAGATGTCACATCTTAGGCACACCAAAACAAAAGAAGAAGAAATTACTAGGAAAAGTCCAAACCTGTGAGCCTGCATCAAATCCTTATTGCCTCGCCTGCTGAGTCTATGTCAGTAGCACAGTGAAAGGTCTGACAGAAGGAAGGCCACAGACATTGTATTTATTGCAACCACGAAAAAGTTGTGGTAAGTACTGGGTGCTGATGCTGACTCATGGCGCTACAACATCCTCCAGCCTCGATGGAAGATAGTTCTTCATGCTAACATGGTATTAAAGAAGAGTTATGTATCTTACTGCAGTCTCTCATTCTGAGGAATAAAGCTCATAAAGCTACATCTGGAAACAATAAAAGAGTTTTGAGTCAACGAAGACATACTTTTCAAATTTTTTCCCATTCTTATCTAGGTAGGAACCCAATAAAGTGCTATATATTGTTACCTTTCATTAAGATAAATGGAGAGATTGGAAAGCAACAATTTCTATCTGCTGCAGGAAAAACTATGTCTTTTTAACCGACACTGCCACCTGCTTAAAAGTGTGGGGAATCTCAGGAATGCTTGCACAGTTTCCAGTGCAGAAATCACAGCAGGTATCTTTCAGATGATGCTGTTCACATGGGTTTTGTGATATTACACGCTTTTGAAAGCCTATAAATGTTCATTACCTTTCTTTTTGGGAAAAAAAAATCTAACTAAACATTTTAGAAGTTTTCTAACTAGAGAAAATCTTCTTGAAAGTCTACCTTCCAAAATTTAGCTGCTAGCAGCCATTTCCTGCACTTTCACAGCTGTTTGAAATGCTAAATAACTACAATTCTGAGCTAAAAAAAATAAAAAAAATGGTTGCAGGAAGTGCTTTAAAATAGCCTGCCTATAATTGGCATGGGAGTTGTAAAAACATGGTAGGAGATGCAGTAATAAGAATTTGGGGGTATCTGCTCCATCATTCCTAACATCTCCTAGAGCCCAGAGACTTCAGTAATGTTAATCAGCACAGTGGTTATGTGGAAGTGCCAAACAAAACTTAATAAACTCTTGGAAACAGTGATTTACTGATAAAGACTTCAGGTACAATCTGTGCAGCCAGGAGAAAAGGAGGCTTATGGGAATCTTACCAATGTCAATAAATACCTGAAGGAAGGGTGCAGAGAGGATGGAGCCAGGCTCTTTACAGTGGTTCCCATTGCTAGGGCAAGAGGCAGCGGGCACAAACTGGAACACAGGAAGTTTCTCCTGAACATCAGGAAGCACTGGCACAGGCTGTGCAGTCTCTTCCTTGGATATCTCCAGAAGTCACTTGGCTGTGGGCCTGGCACTCAGCTCTGCATGTCTCTGCTGGGGCAGGGGCTGGACCTGATGGACACAGAGCTACCCTCTGACCCCAACCACTCTGTGATCATGTGAACTGCAACTTTCACTTGAATAACTCTCTTCTCAAAACTCTCAGGGCTCAGACCAGCTATTTTTTTCTAACCAGAGGGCTCTAGGTTTCATTCCCATCTGTATATTGGCAGGACAATTTCTCTGCATCCTTCACTCATTTTCTGTGAATTGGCAAATGTGAAGAAAGTTGTTCTTTCAACAGCCTCTCCTCACTCTCCCCCCATTTATTTATTTATTTTTCATAATTGTTCTTCCTGCTGGAAGCCTCTGAAGTCTCTTTGTTGTAAATCATCCACAATTAAACACTGTCTATAAAATGCACGGCCAATTGTGAGGAACGAGCTACAGCTCTGCGGGTCAGGGGAAAACATTTGGAGGCAGCGTGCCTGGGTGTCCACAGCTCTCTCCCCATCCCCTTCGTGTTCAGGAATGGGAGATGTAAGTAGCACAGACATCAAAATGCAAGTTTGTGTATGAGCTGTGTAGGTCCTGCTGCACAGATGCGATTCTTTCCAGTGTCACTCATCTGCTATCTCTCACAACACATTTTTGACAGCAAAAGTGTGACAAATGGATGGGAGTCACAGACTCCTGTACAGGATGAGGTGGGGGAGCTTGTAGTAAAATGGTGTGGGAATGTAGAGGAAGATGAGAGAGAAATGCTCTTCTTCCAGTGAAAAGACTAAATAATGTATCCTCACTGTTCCCCAGGCAGATACCAAAGATTAATAAGGGTACTAAATATGATATATTATGTCAAACGTGAACTAATTCAGTCATCTCTCTATTCTATCTGATTTTCTTAAGCGCTAACTGCTGATCGGAAAATAGGACAGAATCACCCTGTTTCCATGTAAATAGTTTTAAAACAGTTAGTCAGTTAGTTGATGGCACATGATTTATATTTGCATTGTGTATGCACTTTTGGAAACTCAGAGAAATGGAAGAAATAAGGTCATACCACTTTCCCAAATTATGATAAATAATTTCTAAAGGAGCACGCCTCTGAAGAAACGAAATCCATCACTTCAAATATGCAATTAGTGTCCATAAGAAGAGAAAATTCAATATAACTTCTGGCATGTCAGGTTATGATAATTGTTGGGTGCTTGTTAACAGGGTCAAGTGTGTTTCAAAATACTGCCAAACATAAAAAATTAGATAGAGTACAGAAAATGTAAAAGGTCCAATTATAGTGGAGGTAAAACAAACAAACAAATGAAATAGCCCTGAAGGTAATATAACATGACCGCATGATGAAGTAGGGAGAAGAAACCAACTGGACTGTCTGTTTTTTGAACTCTACTATACTAAATTATGTAAAGGATTAAAAAAAAAAAAGAAAAAGTAGTAAATCCTGTTTTTCTTTAAGAATTGTGTTGTCATTAAGTGCAGTAATGCCTTTAGCTATGTTAGGGCAAGGCAATGGCTGGGTGTTCAGCTGTACAATGTGAAATAAAATTATGTATTTCAAATATTTATATATCTGACATTAACAGATATAAGAAAGCACTTGTTAATACAGTTCGTTTTTGCATGTACTTAAAGTGTTTTCACATCCTTGATTCTTTTTTTCTTGCTAATTACTTCAGTGTCATTAAACTTTTCAAAAAATAGAAAGTTCTTATTGTTCTCTATTACATTTTTTTTTCCCTTTTACATAACATTAAGCATTGCTGGAAAGAGATTATAGTAAATTTATCTTAAATTGAACTATGTGTAACATGTATCATCTTATACTGAGTACAATTCCTATACCTGAATTTTGCTTTCTGAAAGTTTTACATACGTATGATATATAATATATAAACATATTTGTATACTAATGTTATATCCTTCCATGATAAGATCACCTGCTTAGTGGAAGAAGAGAAGGTGGTGGATGTAGTTTTTCTGGATTTTATCAGAAGCTGTCTGGACAAATTGTCCAACTGTGAGATGAACAGGTTCACACTACACTAGGGAAAGAACAGGCTGAATGGCAGAGCTCAAAGTATGACGGTGAATGGGGTTACACCTGGCTGGTGACCAGTCACTAGCAGTGTTCCCCAGGTCTCACTCTCCAGGCCAGTTCTGTTCAATATTTTTACAAATGGTATGGATACAGGAGTTGAACGCATCGTTAGTAAAATGTCCTGACAATATTAATCTGGGAGGTACTGTTGTCTCTCTGGATGGACAAGGGGCCTTACATAAGGATCTGGATACACTGGAGCTTTGAGCCATCAGCAATAGTATGAACTTCAACAAGAACACACTGAGCACTGGTGCAGGCTCACCTGGAGTACTGTGTAGAGTTCTGCTCCCCACAATACCGAAAGAATGTTAAGGTCCTTGGGAGCACCTAGTGGATGGGAACAGAGCTGGTAACAGGGCTAAAGGCATTTCCTGCAAGGAGAGGCTGAGGGCATTGGGCTGTCCAGCCTGGAGGAGGGCTTGGTGACCTCTCTGCTCCCTGCAGAGCCCTGGTGAAGGGAAGTAGAGGGAGATGCCAGGCTCTGCTCCTGGGAACTGATGGCAGAGTGGAAACAGCGAAGAGCTGTTGGAGGAGGTTCAGACTGGGCATTAGAAGATATTTCTTTAGCGTGAGGGTAGTTACACACTGGAACAGGCTTCCTAGAGATGTGGCTGATGCCCCATGCCTGTCAGTGTGCAGGGGGCATTTAGATACATTTTAACTTTGAGACATCCCAAAAGCAGTCTGACAACTGAATTCAACATATATGTCCCTTCCAACTGAAACTATCCTATCCAATCCTATCCTATCCTATCATCATAGAATCCTTAGAGTTGGAAGAGACCTCTGAGGGCCGTCCAGTCCAACTCTCCTGTAATGAACAGGGACACCACAGCTAGATCAGGTTGCCCAGGGCCTGATCCATCCTTGCCTTGAAAGTCTCCAGGGACGAGGCATCAGCCACAACACTAGGTCCTATCCTATCCTATCCTATCCTATCCTATCCTATCCTACCCTATCTTATCCTATCATCTTATCCTATCCTATCTTATCCTATCCATATCAGTTCCTGGTGTGATTTTTCTTGTACTGCAAAGGTAGTAAAAATAGAATGCACCAGCTCTCATTTGAAAACTTGTTCTCTCCTCTGTTTAAGGTGTGACAGTTTAACAGTGTTATTAAATGGGGATTTACATTGGTTTTATCAGTCAGCTCAAGAAGATTCAGTTCTTGTTTTTTTGGCATTACCACCAGATTCCTGCATTTCCCAAGAACTTTCTATGCTACAAAGCCTGCTTAAGTGGTTGATAATACCTTGCTTCTAGCATTGTACCAGAGAAGCCATTACAGTATACAAGAGCATTTCATACAAATAAAATGACAACATCTAGTATTTGGAGTAGAATAACATTGGAAATAAGGACAGATATAGATACAGTTATATATACATTAACCAATCCAGATCTTCTCACCTTAGAGAGTAGGAGGAGGAAGGAAGGTTAACATGAGCTACTCATTCAGTCCTTGACCTTTTCTTGTAGTTCATACTGGGATGTGCTGGCAGATGTCCAAACAGGAATAAAAAATACTACTCAGAAACATCACAACATTGATCTTTCCCTATATTTCATACTTCCTCCTGGCAACTTAAATATGACTCTGAATCACTGATAGCTCTTAGATGTCACTTGTAACTTAAATTACATACATATATTATATAGCACAGGCTTCAAGAAAGTATTCAGAGAACCCATCCATACCAAAGGCAGACTCCACTGATGACTGAAAATCAGTCTGAAACCTCGTACTGGTGCCTTGAATTTAAAATCTTTCCTTGTGAAATTAGAATCTCTTTACTTGGAAATACCTGATGGCTTAGTAGAAGGTACTGCAGTAGCCAGAGGCTGTTCCAGGCTCATTCCAGCAGTGAATTTCTCCCTCTGCACTGTGCCAGGGTGTAGAGAAAGTGGCCAGAATTGCTATCCATCATCTGTCTTTTTATAGAATCCAGGAAAAGAATAAGGAGCAAATAATATAGCTTATATTTATATGCTTACATCCGAAGTATAGTTAAATGGGTTTGCGAGGTAAGTTCTTGTTCCTTTGTACGTGTCTGGGCTTTGAACTGCCACTGCTAAGACATCCCTGCTACAGGAAAGCAGTTTAAAACACTTCCCATACAATTTTGTTTTAATCTCACTTGAACGGAAACATCCTCAGTTAAATTTTCTACAAAATGCAAACTGAGATTACTGTGTGGAGGCACTAAAATGAAAGATCAGCGATGTGAACTGAAGTATTTTTGCATTTGCTATGTATGAATCTATACACAACAAGTTTACTGTAAATACATTATCCTGCCAACATCCTTTGTTTACTTTATCTGAGTTAACCACAGCTATGAGAAACAAGTATTTGTAGGAAATAAATAGACCCCTCGTTTCTTAGAAATCTGTGGCTGAACTCATTGTCTGAGGAACATTCATTCAGACTTAATACTTCAATTTTTTAATTTCTTATAGGAACAGTGGCAAGCAAGTATCGTCCCATGTATGTCTGATAGAATGACTAGCAAAGAGCACTGTTAAACCATGCTATTAAGATGATTTATCTAGCGAATACTTGCTTCCGATATATAGATACATAAAAGTTCTGTCACAGTTCTTGATTTCATTTGCAGCAATAATTTTTGTTCCAGATGTTATATGTTAGCCTGATGAACAAAATATGTTACTTCTACTGTAAAACAGAGACTTCAGCAGGCAGCAGAATTGTTATAGTAGCAATGAGTAATGCTGCACATCATAATCAGTTTAATCATGTCTTCTCTTAGTGCTTGTAGGCTGAATTTGCTTCTGTTCTGATGGTATTATTTGGTAAATTTTGGTCTTTGATATTGAATCAAGTATGCATTCTTCCTGGCTTGCAACAAAACAATTTTTTACCCCATTTAATGCTTATCAAGCTTGGTCAAAAAAACATTTTTAAATAGACTTTATAATATGACATCTGATCGAAGCATAAGGATGCTAAGATCCAGAACAGGGTAATCATATGGGCTGAATGAAGAAAGCTGTAAAGCTTAATTTATTTCTAAATGGATTACAAGAGTTAGTCTAAACCGATCTTTTAATTTTATATGCCTGGTGAAGAGCATGATAAAAGCAATCATAGTGCAAAATATGAATGATTTAGATAATCATGTATGTCCTGCTTGTGCTGATTAGCCATCCTCTAGCACATCCACTGTGCAGACACGTAGCCATTTTCAGTACTGTTAAGAAAAATAAAAGTATTTGAAACAATGCAAAAAATAAAATAAAATAATAAAATAAAAACATAAAACCACTTTTTTTCCCAGGTGATATCTGGACACCTACCTGTGCCATTTGCAATACAAAGTTCTTAAGTAACAAAGAAGTATGCTATGAGAAAAGCAGGCAGTATGCAATAGGGTAGCAACATGACAAAAGAGATATTGCTGTGTGCTCTGAGAAGTCTGTTTTGTCCTTTTCCACATTACAAATGTCTCTTATTTCTATCTTTCCTCCAGCTTTTACTAGAGAGGAGTATCAAGAGCAAGCATGTGAAAACGTGGGTGTATAAATGCCTTTCCCCTGTCTTCTCCATGCTTGTAGATACTGGGAAAGAAAGCACTTCTACCTTCTCTTACAACCTCTTTGGTTTCTCAGTTACAGCACAGAGAGGGAGGGATCTCAGCTTCTGCATCCCAGAGACTTGCTGTTAGCTCTGCAGGCAGAATATGAGCATTCCTGTGAGATGGAGTCTGTTTAACTTGAAAAGCAGGGGAAAGGGCCTAGAAGTCATGTTGTCTTCGCACTCACAGGCTGTCTGTTATTGGTATGTGCTTTCGTAATTCGTTTTCTTTATGGCTAGTGGTGATCTGCAAGGTATCCTCTAAGTCATCAGCAATATTAGAGCTATAAGTAGTTCTAAATTTTAAAGCACGTGTTTGTTTATGACAGGAATATATCCTATGGTGAGGTCAAGAGCCTTGACCTGGAGGAATCAAAATGCTGCTGAGCTCTGCCTCAGTCACCTTTCTTTAGGATCAACCCTTCTGTAAGGCTGTCTGCAATCTAAAGATGAATGGTGTTCCAGAAACTGTGATTTATTTATAAATTTCTTGAGTAACATCAGCATGCTATGTGAATTTACATTAAAGACTTTTATGAATTCTTCCTAGCATACACTGAATGATACATAGTACTAGAAAATTGCATAAACTAGTATTTAAACTTGTTGGAAAAAAATATTATTTGAGAAGTGGTATGCAAACACATAATTAAAGGATGTAACAGAATGCATTATTCATCATAGGGTAAAATGAAGATTGCTCATACTGGAATGCTTAACCATGAAGGTTTGTATTCTTTCGTATTACTTTTTGTATGAAAAAAAAATACATATTCAGATTTCAAATGATTAAAAATTGACTACTCTTCTGACCTCTGATGGTATTCACTGGCAAAACCAATGCTGAGCATTAGAGAGAAAACTCAAGGAAAATCTATCACAAAACATGTCTTTTAGCTAAATTCTCTTCAGAAAGTAATTAAGCAACAAATTTATATTAAATATTTTACCTATATTATTGCTACTGCCCTGAAAGGAATTTGACTAATGCTTATTAACTCACTGTATTGAACAGTGGCCTGTGGAGCAGTGGTAATAAGATTTATGACAGGCCCCAGTTTAAAACTTCTGTTCCCTTTCAGTGCATGTGCATAATTACTATTGATGCCAGTGTGAGTTATACATTCATTACACAGTATGTACCAAGAGGAGAAAATGCTCCTACAGAGAATGTGGATCTGTTCGTATCTCTCTTAATTGTTTACACTCTAGGGAATAAGCAAAGGTCATTTCTCCCAGGCTTTTCTCCTTTCCTGCTAAAGTATGAGCCAAATTAAAGTCAATTGGAGTTTCATTGGAGCTTTCAGACATTGTAAGTATTCAGTTTGTTAACCAGGTTTGTTTCAAAGCACTTGCAAATAAAAAACTCTGCTTTTTCAAGTGCATTCCGTAACGCCTCCTTATGCCAAGGCTCCAGTCCTTTCCATAGTTACATTTTATAGTCAGGTAGTTAATGCCTCTTTTAAAATCGTCTTTGTGGTGCTGTATCCTAACGACGACATCCTGGAATCAGCATATTCATAAAGGAATACACTTTGGCAAAATTGGAGTGTTCAGCTTTTGCTGCTTCAACGATCATTAATATCCAACAGAACACACACACACACAAACTAAACCCTTCTTAACAACAGAATCTTAAAAACTGAACAAGATTGTCTGGCAACTGTTAATATGTACATTAAACAAAGACAAGAATAGGACTGATTTTTCGAAAGATATTAGCCACTCACTAGTTAATGTTGCGCTATCACACAGTTAACCCTAATAGCAGGAGAAAGACTGACATCAGTATAGAAAAACAGCCTGCAAGCTTACTTAAGCAAATAGAGATCTCCACTAATCAGCACACAAAGCAGAGCTACAGGTTGTTAGTGATGCACTCAGACTGTTTCCATGGTCTGGTTGGAGACACAAATCTGGAATCACCAGCATCTTCAGCTTTTGTCCTTTTCCTTTGGATTTGATGTCTGTTAAGCTAGAATATTATACAAGGTTTTAAAGTCATGTGAAAATATTTTTAGAAAGAAAAAAAAGAAGGTTATAAGTTTCCATTTTCTTAATAGCACAGAGAAGAAGATGCCATTAAAAAAATTACTCAACCTGGATCATTTCCTGTCTTCTTAGCAAAATCCTTCCTATAACACAAATAAATGGAGTGCAGGGTGTCCTCTGAATTTGATCTGGCTAAACTGGCTGCAATAAAACTTCAAAGTCTGTGAAGTTTTCACTGAGGCTTGGAAAACAACAAGGTATCACCTGGGAAAAAGTCACAGCTATCTTCCTTCTTTTAAACTCTCACCTGTGGTGGAAGCCAGGGCAGTTCCCATAGCTGGCCACCAGATCTGATACTTCAATATCGCTTCAGCAGTTCTATCTCTGCTCCTTTGGATGCTGACCTAAACTTAGGAGCAGAGTCGAGAAAAAGACATCTTTTACTATAAATGCTGATGAAATATCAGCACAGCAAATCTGTAGATCTTACATTGCATTTTCCTTGAGAAGATGGCTATGGATGTGCCAATTTTCATTTTTCAAGGTCAGAATTGCAATTTATTTATAAGTGAACCCTCCGAGCACCTCAAGACAATCTTCCAAATAATCTTCAGATGACTCAACATCAATCTGTCTCACCTTCTCCACCTAAGCCGTTGCAAACAGTGAACTCCAACTATCTGATGTGAATTGTTGTGCAATCCAAAATGTAGAAAACTCAACCAAATCTATATGTCTTCCACAGACAACCACTATCTTGGAGCTATGGAACTCCATAATAATGGAGTAATAATAATAATACACATTATTTACTGAGAAAGCAACTCATGTATTTGAACAAATCCAAATGCTCATATATTTCAGATAACTGCCTGTTCCTTCTCTTCTTGAAGAATCATGGAATCATAGAATTGCTCAGGTTGGAAAAGACCTTCAATGTCATCAAGACCAACAAACCTAACCATACTACCCTAACAACCCACCGCTAAATCATGTCCCTGAGCACCACATCCAGACGGTTTTTAAACACATTCAGGGATGGTGACTCAACCACCCCCCTGGGGAGCCTATTCCAGTGCTTAACAACCCTTACTGTAAAGAAGTTTTTCCTGATATCCCACCTAAACCTCCCCTGGTACAACTTGAGGCCGTAAATGTTTAGCAATTATTTATATGAACCCTGATGAAAAAAAATCTGTCTTCCCCTGCTCATATCAGCAGGTTCTACTCCTCAGCTAGTATCAGGACTTCTGTTGGTTCCCTTGCACAGTAACTATCAGGTCAGCTTGCAATCCACTCTGCCCAGCACCTGTTGATGAGAAGTGATGGAGCCCTGAAGACTACAGGAGTCTTTGGTCTGTCCCCATGAAGGAGACCAGCAATGGACCAGCAATGCAATGAATCCATTAAGGGAGAAAAATTTATACTTAGGAAAAAATGACTGAAGTGTCTGCTAACAATACATAGGAGGACATTTTGCCTCACTCTGCAGTGCAATGGCATTTTTTCTTAATAATATTTCTGTTCACCTCTTAAGACCCAAAGTAATACAATTCTTTAATCATGACAGTTTGGCACCACATCTAAATTTATGGCTAAATGTAACTTTCATTGAAGTCAACCCCCTGCTGGCATCCCAGTGGCCATGAAAAGAAAATGTTCTCTTTCAGTGCAGAAAAAAGGCAAAGGTGGCTGCAAAAGAATAAATGAGCTACTTATCAAACTGCATTTTAAGTAGGTATTTTTAAAGTTACAGGGTATTTTAAGTGACTTACTTCCTTTCTACTCTGTCTTGCTAATTGGTTGTACTTGTACCAGAAAGTAAAAAAAAAAATAAAAAAAATAGGAAAATAAAGAACTGAAAACATATATGCTGACCAGAGAATAGATTCTATTTCTCATAGCACAGTCATGCTGTGGTTAGTTACCCACGTGCTCAAAGATGTGCAAGGAGCAAGACTGTTCACATACCCCTGGCACAAGGAGAGCATTTCAGACTAGGTTATAAACCATGAGAATACATGCTGCTGACCATTTGGTGCTGTGATAGATGATGAGATAGTCAAGCAGACTTAACTGAAGAATCCCCATCCCTGGAGGCATTCAGTGCCAGGTTGGATGGAGCCCTGGGCAACCTGATGCAGTGGGTGGCAACCCTGCTCATGGCAGGAGGTTGGAACTAGATGGTCTTTGAGGTTCCTTCCAACCCAAGCCATTCTGTGATTCCATGATTCTTTGAGAGGAAAAGCAGAGCGCTTTCACCTATGCAATAACAAGAAGGGTCACACAGAAGCTGTTCGAAACGACCTTGGTTAAAGTTTTGGGGTTCCTTTAAATAATGTGGTTTACTGAAACGTTAGAGTGAAATAACCTGTGGCGGGCTAGGGCAGCTGCATGTGACATTTCATTTCATTTCATTTCTGGATAGCAGGGAGATGAATGTGCGGTGCCCCCAGCCTGTACATTTCCATTCTCATTTCTCCCAAAAATGAAATATCATGTAAAGAAACTTATACTTTATGGTTTAATTTCCATCTGCCCAACAAGCTAATCAGAAACATAAAGGGACAAAAGCAATTCTACAATAAAACTGTATGTGTATTATATAACAGTCATATAATTCTTAACTTTTGTTCTATTTTTGCCTAAGGATCGATGGATAACTGAAACACAACAGGAAATATTTTGTTTGCTTGCTTCCTAAAGAAAAACAGAACCACCCAATTGATAATAAAAAATGGCATGTGCTTTCCTTTGAATGCATTCTGGCTCAGCAATTAAGTATTGAGTGAACAATAAACATCTCAAGGCAAACATTTTACAGCCAAAAGATTTACACTGGATATGGGGAGATTTAGATTGGATATAAGAAAAAATTTCTTACAACAAGGGTGGTGAGGCACTGGAACAGATTGCCCAGAGAGGTGGTGGATGGAATGTCCCTGGAGATGCTCAAGGTCAGACTGGATGGGGCTCTGAGTGCCTGATCAAGCTGTAGGTGTCCCTGTTCATTGCAGGAGAGCTGGACTAGATGGTCTTTAGGTGTCATTTCCAACTCAAATGATTCCATGATTCAACAGTTCTAAGATGAGTGAGTCACAAAATATGCCTTTATGATAGGAGAAATCTACAACATCATCACTGAAAGAAACATGAAACAATTGATGTGACCATTCAATTCCTGGTGCTTTCTCAGAAGCACAGGGGAGTACTGGCTATTGCTTCAAAGGAGGAAAGTCTTTCGCTCAAGCCTGTGGAAAACAGCATTTTCAAACCATCTCAAGTACTCCATCATCCCAGAAAACAGAAAACAGCCTCTGATTTCATCAAAGATTCCTTTACTTTTGATCCGAAGGCCTTGTGTGTTATTGTACTTATTAAAGCTATCCTGCAAACAGTCTGTTTCTGTAATACCACAGAAGACATTGGCTGGCCAGCTGGCAGAGACGGCTCTAGAGTCCAATCTGCAAGCTGGATGTTCCTCCATGACACTGGCTGCTGTTGTGCTCCAACTGAGGTGAATGCTGAGCCCATTTCAAGTGTGAAAGCCCACCTCCAAGGAGCACAACCCTTGGGTTTCTGCAGCGCACACCTCCCTATAAATGCTTTCCTTGCAGCACTGGGGTTTGCAGTTTGGCTGTAGCCTTTTACATGTGGGAAGGATCACAGATACACCAGGTTGTCTGCTGGATACTCTACTTTCTGCAGTGCTTGGGCCCTTTTCTTGGGCAGTCCATTTTTGTGGTGTATTTTCCTGCCTGTTACTGACAGTTCCACTTGGCCAGGAATGGCTTCTCTGGGCTGCGCTGCTCACTAATCAATAAGACCGACACAGAGACATAGTGCGGAAATGAATTGATTTCTGTGAAGAGAGAAGAATGTGACTAATTATTGTGAAGCCACCTGCCGCTGCAGCCAGATTGAAACATCTCCACTATTCGCTGCTATGTTTAGCAGAAAATTACTCGATATGAAGGCTTTTTCTGCAAGCATTGCAAATGCCCAGCATGAGAGGGTGCCTTATTCAGAGCATAATCCTATGACTTCAGCTTTTGTAGGCATACTGCCATCAGAGTAGGTGCTCCTACAGAAACAGGAGGTGTATGGCTCACCCCACATGTGTGGCTTTTAGGAAGGAGTTTTGAAGGTGGTTTGGAATTGAGCTAGGGACATGACCGCAGCCTGCAGGCCTGGCACTGTCCTTATTATAGACATCTTTGGTGTCTGCCCTAGATGCAGGAAACAGTTTTCAAAGAGCATTTTTCCTTGATGAGCCTCAAGGTGCTTAACCAAGGCTGCCACAACTATCCTCTCTCCCAGATGGGAAAAATGAGGCAGGGAGACCATAGTGACTGCCTTTGATCAGTTCAGAGATCAATGCAGAGGCTGAAATTGAATCCAGGTCATTTTGCAAACTGCCTTCTAGGCACATTGCTTCCCAGTAACTGCCCTTGTCTGTATCTTCAGTTCTTCTGGGGAGCCATCTGCTCTAAGAGAAAAGAAATGATGGATCTCACCTGAGACATCTTCAAAGCTAGCTGCTCAGTCCCAGATCTGCCTAGCTGTGCATGTTCCTGTTCATTACAGGGCAGTTGGACTAGATGACCTTTAAAGGCCCCTTCTAACTCTCAGGATTCTATGATTCTACCAAGCTGACCCAGATGCTCAATGCAGCTCCTCCAGACCGCAGTGCACTGCATCGCAGATTTAGCTGGCTAATACGAAGGTGTGAGTGATGGTTATGCCTGTAACAGATTTATTTATAACATCTTGATGCTTATTTGCATTTTCTAGAGTCCTCGTGGTCTTTAGACACATTCTCCCTTCTTTCTCCTCTCCCTGAAAAATTAAGCTTTTCACTCTTCTCCAGGATCAACACGTGTCTGGGATTCCCTGAATGCACTGAATAAATCACAGTGATTTCTCCAGTGTTTTCAAGCACCTGTCTCTGCAATATGATTGCTATTCTGATGCACTGAAAAAGTTGCCAGCTCAACATTAGTCTCATGGTTGCTTTTTTTTATGCAGGCCGCTTACCTGTCAGTCTGGAGAGTACCCTGTTTGCCTGTCACTGTGAAATATTTGGCATCTTCCTTCTCCTTCTCCACTCATTTCCAAACAGATGCACAGACGAAGAGACAGGAAGAGCTTCACTTGCTTAAGTGGGAATACCTAGGACTGCATGGGGAGGGAGTTGGATACCTCACATTTCAAATAACTCACAGCTCCGATTTCCCTGCCTAAAGTCCCTTTGAAGTTCTTTTTTTAATTGGATTGGACTCAGAAATTAATTATCATGATTCTCAGCAGTTAGAGAGCGCTTTACCGCCTCTGAGCCTTGCTCAGATGTTAATGAATTAAGGACAGTTTGCATCTAATTTGGATTAGGTGACTAAACAGCTCAGAAAAAGACCATGTTTCTTCATACAGGGCCTCGTTTTGTCTCTGCCGGGGGAAGTTCCTGCTGGGGGACGGCTGACATTTAAGGTGCTGTGCAGCGAGGATATGTCCTTCTGCAGCACAGAGCCATTAGATTTTGCTCCAAGCGGGTTTTTTTGGCACGGCGCTGGAAACAGTTGAGCTTGGTCTGTTCCCTCAGCACACAGGCAGCTGTACCGAGTCACTTAGAGAAACAGCCAAAAAGCACGGATAGCGTGTACCAGGGTAAATGGGCATATTAAAGTGCTAAATATATTCAACCACAGTCGATGGTTCGTTGCTGGTGGGTTAAAGAACCTTCTCGCTTGCTGAGGGATTTTATTTGACAGCAAGGTTATAGTGAAACACAGAAATCCAATATCCTTTCTATAAAATACAGAAGGAGGGAAAAAAAAAATTATGCGGACTAAAATTATGACTTAATATCACATTTAGTTTGTCCTTTGCTGGGATTGGTAGGCTGTGTTTCAAAGCTTTATA
>JANHGO010000046.1:25490840-25507373 GCA_024606505.1 Aquila spilogaster | reverse complement strand
CCCGCCGGGGCTGGGGGAGAGGACTGAGCGAGCGGCTGCGTGGTGCTTTGTTACTGGCTGGGCTGAAACCATGACAGACAGTAATATGTGCTTTAGCAGGGTCAGGCTCCTGGTTAAAGTTAGAGGAGTTAAAATGCTGCTGAGTTATGTCTCAGTCACCTGTAAGGCCGTCTGAGATCCAAAGATGAACAGTGTTCCAGAAAGGGTGATTTATTTGTAAATTTATTGAGCAACTTTAGCATGCTATGTGACTTTATATAAAAGACTTTCTTGGATTCTTCCTAGCATACGCTGAATAATAGATAGCACTAGAAAAATTGCATAAACCAGTATCTAAAAGTTGTTGAAGAAAATTGTATTATTCAAGAAGTGGTATACGATCATATAATTAAAGGCTATAACAGAACACATTATTCATTATGAGGTAAAATGAAGATTGCCCATACATTTCCTGACTGGAATGCTTAACCATGCAAGTTTGTATTCTCCCACCTTGCTTTTTGTATGGAATTTTTATTAATCCAATGTTTAAATCATCTTCTCACAGTGGTATTCACTGACAAAACCAGTACTGAGTGAAAGAGAGATAATATAAAGAAAAATTTATTACAAAACATATCTTTTGGCTAAACTCTTTTCTCTTTCAAAAGTAATTAAGCAACAGGTTTCTATTAAACATTTTACCTATATTATTGCTACTGCCCTGACAGGAATTTGACTAATGCTTATTAACTCACTGTATTGAACAGTGGCCTATAGAACAGTTGTAATAAGATTTTATGAAGAGTTACCAATTTAAAATTTCGTTCCCTCCCAGTGCATGTACATAATTACTATCGACACCAATGTGAATTACACATTCATTACACAGTACGTACTGAGAGGAGAAAAAGGCTCCTATGGAGAATGTGGATCTGTTCATATCTCTCTCTCAATTGTTTACACTCTAGGGAATAAGTAAAGGTCATTCTCCCAGGCTTTTCTCCTTTCCTGCCAAAGTATGAGCCAAATTAAAGTCAATTGGAGTTTCATTGGAGCTTTCAGGCATTATAAGTATTCAGCTTGTTAAACAGGTTTGCTTCAAAGCTCTTAAAAAAAAAAAAAAAAAAAAAAAAAAAAAAAAAAAGCAGCCTGCTATGTTTTCAAGTAAATTCAGTAAAGGCTGATTATGCCAAGGTTTCAGTCATCTCCACAGTTACATTTTATAGTTACATAGTTACTGCCTCTTCTAAAATCATCTGGATGGTAGTGTATCCTAATAACAACATCCCAGAATCTGTTATTCATAAAGGAATATATTTCAGGAAAATGGGAATGTTCAGCTTTTGCTACTTCAATAATCATTGATAAGAATCAATAATCAAAACAGGAGACAAAAGAAAAAAATCAACAAACCCAAAGCCTTCCTAACAACATAATCTTAAAATACTAAGATTGTCTTGCAGCTGTTGATATCTGTATTAACAAAGACAAGAACAGTACTGATTTTTTGAAAGAAAGATATTAAATACCCACTAGTTAAAGTTGTGGTGTTGTGGAATTAATCCTGATAGCAAGCTAAAGACTGACACAAATACAGAAAGACAGTCTTCAAGTTTGTTTAAGCAAATATAGATCCAGGAGCAATCAGCACCCAAAGCATAGCTACAGACCCTTAGTGGTACACTTAGACCATTTCCATGGTCTAGTTAGAGGCACAGGGACCCTGGACTGCCAGTGTTCTCAGGTTTTGTCCTTTTCTCTTAAACTTGAGGTCTTCCAAGCTAAAACATGCAATTTTCTGTCTAACGTTGAGTGCCTCAGTCATATGAATTGTATGGGGCTTTAAAATCATGGAAAAACATTTTTAGAATAAAACAAAACAAACCCTATGAATTATAGTTTTGTTAATGACACTGAGAAGAAGGCACTGTTAAAAAAAATTACCGAGCCTGGATAATTTCCTGGTTTTGTTCTTTTGAAAATCCTCCTTATAGCATGAATAAAAGTTCCAGTACGGTACAGGATGCCCTCCAAATTTGATCTGGCAAAACAGGATGCAGAAAAACTTTGAAGCCTGTGAAGCTTTCACTGAGACTTAGAAAGCAGCAAGTTATCACCCAGGAAAAGGTAGCAACTATCTTACATCCTCTAACCTCTCTCTGTTGGTGCGAGCCAAGGCAACTCTCGCGCCGGGCTGCCAGATCTGATATTTCGATGGTTTGTCGGCACTTCTAACTCTGCTGCCTTGGATGCCAACCAAAAACTAGTTAGGAGCAGAGTCAAGAAAAAGAATATTTTTACTATAAATGCAGAGGAAATACCACCACCACAGCAAATGTGTAGTTCTTACTGCCACATACATAGAACTCCTTAAACAAATCTTGTTCTCTCCTTAAACAGATCTTGAAGGAGATGACAATGGATGTGTCAGTTTTCCCAGTATTTAAGCTCAGAATTGCAATTCACTTGCATGTGAACCCTTTGGGCACCGGAAGACAGCCTTCTAGAAAATAGTCAGATAACTCAAGTTATCACCAGCCTGCCTTACCATCTCCCACCTAAGCCATTACAAACAGTGAATTCCAGCTGCGTCACATGAATCTTCATGCACTCCGAGATGCGGAAGGCTCAACCAAAGGGGTATGTATTCTTCAGACAGCTACTGTCTCGGAGCTGTGGAACTGGAAATTCACAGTATGTACTGAGAAAGCAATTTGTGTCTTTGAATTAAACCAAAAGCTCATGTGTTTCAGTTAACTGTCTATTCCTTCTTTCTCTGTTAGGAAAATCTTGCTAGGATGCTGAGTTCTTCCTTGTGTCAGTGCGATTATTTGGAATCTTTTAGTGTGGGGATGTCCTCCGGTATCAGTTGTGGGGATAACACAAAGTAACTGGAACATGGAAAAAAAAAAAAATCACCAAGAAAAATAAATGGTAATCAGTACATAATTAATGAATATTCTTCCCTATTGTGTTTAATCCAGAAGGATAGTCAAATGTGCTTCAGGCCAAACTAAAGTGTGATATACTTTATCAAGTCCTGCTAGCAAGTAGGTAAGTTGCTTGCAGAGTTTTAAAAACTTAGATTTATTTATCTAGTGGACCTAACTGGTCCCTTTAGAGTACTACTGAAGATGTTTCTATGAATTATTCATAGAACCTGGTTTTAGTATTTGAAGGGTTATAGTATATCATTGATGGTGCTTTTTGCAAATAAGCAGTGCAGAGAATTTAAAAGATTTATTTTATGTATACTCTGACCACATCCTTAGGTTACACTGCTACATAATTTCGATGCTGGAAATGGAAACTACCCTCAGTTCGCAAGGGAAGCTTTACACAGTTAAATTCACTTACATATTCCATATCCAGCCCATGAATGTTGGCCTATATCAATGTTGCTTTTTTTTTCCTTCACGGAAACGCTGCAAGGAATATAGTTTATATTTTATATTTACTTATTTTTGTTTTTTAAATCTAAATTCTCTTCCCTGATCTGCATCACTGATTCCTCTATATCTTCATACAGAACTCATATTGATATCAAGAGCAATTTTGAGTATTTAAGACTTGATTTACCTCCTAATGCAATCAAAAAAAGTCTGTGTTCTGACTTCAATTAGAACTCATGTTCGTTGGGAAAAGATGAATAAATATGCAGAGAAAGGAAAGGGACAGTTCAGACCTTTGCTTCCTTTTTTATTATAATTGCTTTTGAAGCAACTTTTTAGAAATGTAAGAATTATATCTCTCTGAATAAAAATGCTAGTCTTTTCCATTTAGCAAACATTGATCTCTTAGTCCTGTATTTTCTGTAGAGCAGTCTTCCTTCATTTAATTTCCTTTCTTGTGATGGAACATTATTCATGATGTCTCTGATCCTTCACAACAAATTCACAGAGCAGTCCAGTCTCTTGCACATTATTTATTTGCTTTCATTTTTTAACATACGTCCTCAAAGTAACTTCCCACTTAGTCATATGCTAAACGCCGGTTCAGTCCCACAGAAGGCACTGCTCCCTAAAATATCCTTCACAGGAAAGATTGCCCAGTTCCTGCATGGCTGTGAACTTCATCTAGGGCTTCCTGCTGCATTACAGAATTCAGGACATTACTGAAACCCCATCTGAGTCATTACATGATCTCAACAAGTGGCAAATGTCTGTGATAAGAATTGCCCCTTTCCCCAACACAGTGCTACAGGACACTTTTTAGGATAACTCCCCATGGCGATAAACCTAGATGTATTCAATAAGAAAAATAGCTTAAAGTGAAGATGGTGTTCAATCTAGAAGGGAGTGATCCTATTTGGATAAACAAGATAGTATCACTTATATGCAGGCTGCTGTGTAGATCTGGGTAAAGATCTATAAGTATTATCCAGATTATGTCATCACTAAGTCTGACGAACACAATCAGACTGAAAAGCAGTGCTTCTGGGTCATCAGTGCAATACTTCTCCGATAGAAATCTTGTTTCAGGACAGCTGCCTGGGAACACTGAGAAATCCAAACCTGCTATGTCTGTACTACTTTGAGAGTCACTGAGGACCCTTCTGATACCACAGTGCTGACTGAACTTTGAAAGTTCAGCTAGAGTCATTTCAGAATAATATCATTTGCCAGTTAGCCATTTCTTCCAGAGGAAATCCAAAACCTGCATGATAGAAGCAGTATTTTGCTTTTCAAGCAGTATTTCTTCTTACCCACAAGACCAAATAAGTATCTGTTCTTTCTTCCCTGCTTTCATCCATCCCCACATTCAGACCTTCAGAGTCCAAAATACACAAGGTGGTAATTACTGGGAGCACTTAATGCAGACGTGCAGCTGAGCAGCTGGCAAGCTCCAAATCCATCAGATTTGGTAAAAGGCGTGAAAAGGAGAAGCTGCGGACCCCATCTCCATTTAGTGGCCAGATTTAAGAAGGTTCCCAAATACACTCAGTAGATCAAGATCATCAGTCCTGGAAGGAGTGCCCCTGACTCTGCTATAATAATTCTTGTGGATCTTCAGTGTTGATTCACATTCTGAGGATTTATTTTCTAACACTGTTTTGCAACGTTAAATATAGTCTGATACCACATATGTGGGAAATAAAACCAGGCACAAAAAGAATAATGCCTTTTCTATAATTCCAGGTATTTAAAAGCATCAAGAAAATGCAGGCATTCGCATCACACATTTGCATGACACAAACCCTCCATATGTGACCTGAAAATGATATAATATTATAGCCATGCTCAACAGAAGCCTCTGATCCCTGTGGTGGGATGGCCTTGATGTCTGCTCTGACCACACTGGCAATGCCAGGGTGCTCCGTTATCAGCTAGTCGGAGCCCGCACCATCCTGCCCGGCGCCCGAGGGCTGTCACCTACGCAGAATTTTCAGGACCCTGAGGCATCCCCAGCTTTCAGCCTCACTTGATTCCATGGGGATCCACCTTAAAACTCAGCCTCTATGGCTAAGGAGAAAGCAAAGGAAACTTCCATTTTAGGGACGAATAGTTTTTTCACTTTGCAGACACCTTCTGGATTCTCATAATCCCACTTGTCATTTTAAACTTAACCACAGCAGTAATATCCTGTTTTCTTCACCTGGTGGAAGTGATGAAATACCTCCCCTTTTATCCCCATATGAAAAGGCCACATATAGTCTTGACTGACTGATGGTTCAGCTACAGAAATTTCTGTTTGACTTCCTCTCTCACCTGTGTGAGGAAGACACCTGGGTCACTGGGGACACCAGTGACTGAAGCACCATGGTCACCCGAGTCAATTACCTGACTCAGTCACCCAGACTAACAATGAAATGCAGGTCTATGTTTCCATGGAAATGATACAAATGAGGTGAAAAATTATATATACCAACAAGTGGATTCCAGATTTGCTGAATCTTCTGTAAAGTTATAAAAATAAAATAAGCTTAATCAAATTTTTATTCATACTTTTTTTACACAAGCTGACATTTACCACAAATATTTTAGAGGTATTTGCCAGGTCTAATTTGTTCAGTTCCACATCATCTAATAAAATGTGTCTGAGAATTGGAGGTGGGGAGTTTAATACTACCTTCAGAGCAGGAGGTGGTAAGATTCCTCATGAACCATTGGAGCTAATGAAATAAGTTTTAGATAAGTAAAAAACCTCATTTTCATTCTTAAAGATTAGCCCTTGTTAATCTAAAGCAAAAGAGCAAGAAAACTTCTAAAATTTAATGTAGAGTCTATTTCCAGCTGGACATCTCAGTGACAGTTGTGGTGCTTTTAAAAAGGGGAGGGCTGTATAATCACTAATAGTACAGCTTGTCAAGAGCTGTTCCATCCATCAGATCAATATTTTTTTTGGCTCCTTATCGTACCTCTAGAAGAATGAAGTGGAACTCATGTCCTTTACACCTGTTTTTCATGAAAATGTAGTTGGAAACACAGATGCAGCAGGAAGAAGTTAACCATAAACATCTGACTTTATATAAGACAGATAAATTAATAGCCACATATTAAGTTCAATGGAAGATGTTCATGGAATTTTCATGCTCAGAACAAATGAAGTTTTTAATCCGATGTTTAAAAACATACACACATAGAAGTGTGTGTACTACTTTAAAAAGTAGTATGATATTTATGTATTAAAGTTTTTGTTTCTTAAATAATATTGAACATTTTTCATAATTAGAAGACCAGATATATTGCTTTTTTATTTTTGTTTTTATTTTCTGCTATGCCATGCGCAGTACTAGATGAATCCAAGTATTTACTCAGCTTATGACTTTGCCAGACTCTCATTTTCAAAACATTAACTTCGAGACCAAATACAGTTCTCTGTCAATAAGTGGAATCAAGCAGTGAAATCACAAGGGAGAAAATGACTGGCTTGCTGAGACATTTCAGACCATTCTCTGCCCGCAGACCAGTCTCTGCGATGTCTCCTCTAAGGTTTTCCTTGCGCTGGGTGAGCACCTTCACCTCCTGCCTGCTGGGCTCTCTGCTGCCCTGACTTTTCTCTCTTGCCTCCCCAGTTGCAGTTCTCAGTACTCTCCCCAGTAACAACCTCTGGCTTACTCTGCCCATGCATGTATATGGGAGTCAGATATTGTATGGTCGTCCTTTTACCTAGACTCTGAAGGATCTAGTGACTGGATGCTTAATATTGCAGGAAAAATGAAATAGTACAGCTGATCATATGAAAGGATTGAAACAGTCAACAGGCAAAAAAAAAAAGAGGAAAAAAAGAGTCTGCATCAGATTTTGGATCAAACAGCTTGAAACGATCAGTAGAGTTACTTCTGTGTACAAAGAAAATAAGCCTCCATAACATAAACTAACTATAGCTGTAAATGCTAAGAATTTTCCTCTTTGATGCTAAGTCCTGGAAGTTATCTTATCCACATTGCTGGTATAGGTATTTGAAAATGCCAACATGGTGACACATTCATTCAGACTAAAATTTTAGTTTGCTTTTTATACCTAGAGGAGACAGCAAGAGCTTTGTGATCTATGTCTTTTTGTGTTATTGACTCCACAACTATAGTCCACAGCCCACTGGTGTCTGTGAAATGGTCAAAAAAATGTGTTTTCAGTTAAAAGTTTGAGACAAAGAATGCCCAGTGGTCCATGAAAAGTTGAGGAAGTTGGCAGTAATATAGTCAAGGACTCTGAGGGTCACTGTTATAGACAACTTGTGAGATGAATGACAGGCTTTGCTTTTGCCTCACGGTTCAGTAGGATGTGCACAGTAGCAGCACTCATGCCGTTTGATGGCTTTTCTACTCTCCGTAACACAGCTTCCTTCATCTGTATACCTTAAAAACAGCGTGTACCTAAAGGTAATACTGCATGGCATGTCTCATTTAGCTTAATAGACACTTTTTGTCCTTCAGTTCTTTAAATGAACAATAGGTCTGCATCTTTCAGACCAGGATTCATTAGACGTGCCCCATTCTGCCATAGATTTCTTGCAGACTGGCCTCACGATTCCCCCAGTCTCAGTTTTCCTCAGGGAGGAAAGCATCCAATGACTACTAATGGATTTGAAGGCCAATATTTCACTGTTTTTTACCATAGTTTGAGGTAGAAAGAGCTAAAAAAGGTTTCTATGAGGCATCATTATTTTACCTAATCTGAAGTGATCCATCCTGTGCATAGTACTCCTGAGGCTTTCCTAGAAGCATTCATTTAAGTGACAGTGTTTTGTTGGTAGGCAGCATTTCAAGGCCTCCTCATTATTTCTAGATGTCCTTCAGCATACGACTGTTAAAAATTGTATTTGGTTGCAGAGAATGCAGAATAAAAATTACAACGTAAAAAGTACTGTAGCCAATAAGGAAATCCAACCAGGTACAGGAACTGTGCATCTTTTTTTTTTTTACTCCTTTGCAACAAGTAGGAAATTTAATGTAGCCTGCTGTTCTTTCTGATAACAGATGACAAAACAACATCCAGCATTTGCAATACTTAATTGCAAATACATGCTAAGATATTATTACTTGGCTATAAGTATCCATTGCTTCCCTTTCAGAAAAGGTCATAAATATCTCTAGGACAGGGAGGCATATAGGAAAGTCCATGTTCACATTTTCCTTTGAAATACAGCGCTTCTGAGTACCACAGCATTCCAGCTAGTGGTCTGCTATAATTTCTGTTTGCTGCTGCAGAGAGCTGTATCTCACCAAAAGACATAGTATTAGCGATATGATAATTGAAAAATGTTTGAGAACCTTCAGAGTGAGGATCACGCTTTAAAATGCTTACAGCTGAAGTTTAGTCAGTGATATTAATACTGTTTTCAAAACAGTAAAACTGTATCGTGATCTACAAAGAGGCGCATCATTGCTAAAAGAGTTCAAATAATCTCCATTCTGCTCAGCACTGGGAAGGGTTCACGTGTAGGACTGGGTCCAGGCTGGGGCTTTGTTCTCCTGGGATCCATGGACTCGTTAGAGAAGGTTCAAAGGAAAGAACAAGAGTGATCAGAGGTCTAGATGTCCTGTGGACTGGAGAAATCTAGGTTGCTTAGTCTAGGGAAAAGGAGCCCAAGGTGATGTACAGCTGTCTTCAGCTATAGAAAAGGTAGCTGCAAAACAAATGATTAATGAACTCTTCTTTGTCAGCGCTAGGTTTAGGGCAAAATATAGTGGGCTTAAATTACATCAAGGAAGATTTAAATGTGATGTCAAGACAAAGTTCCTAATAGTAAGAAAAGTTGGATGCTGGAACAGATTTCTGGGAGGCTGTAAAAATGTCCAGGCACAGAAAATATTCCCAATACTTCAGTCCTGAGAAACAGGAACAGGTGACTTTGCACTGGGAGAAGAGGGACTAAATGGTCTCCTGAAGCCTTGTGCACTGCAATTTTCTATGCTTTTTATGTTATAAAAATACACCTATGGAATCAAAGAGTAATTTACGTTGTAAGAGATCTCTGGAGGTCATCTGGTCCTATTCACCTGCTCAAACAATACCGATTTATGTCACAATTGCCCTGTATGGTCAGGTTGGTCAAGTCTCTCAGGAGCCTATTTTTTTTATTATTGCTTGAATAGGAAAGTGTCCATAATGGTTTGTAGGGTCTTTTCTATAATCAGTATTCTATCTCCTCCTGCTTTCATCCTGAATTCTTAATAACTCAGAACTTCCTGTATCCTTGTGTACTGGCCCTCCCATGAAAAGGACGATCATCTTTCACAATCCATCCACGTGGATACTAATGTAAATGCATCTTCAGATTCCTGTGACTGGAGAAACAGCAATGGACACTATTGCACATGGAGGTAGAAAATTTATCCAAAAAATATCAAGAGGGTAGTTTGAATCCAATGATGTGCAGAAGCAGTGTTTGAAATCAGTTATTTCCAGGTAATTATTTTTCTGAATACATCTCACAAAGTTTGTATCTTTAAACCAAATGGTTTAAAGACCAGAACTCCAAAAGGCAGCTCCAGTGACCAGTGAGCTGCTTTTCCCAGAAGCATCAATTGCTTGATTAACAGGAATGGCTGAGGAAAGACCCATCCTGCTGAGTTTCAAACACTGCTCAGCTCTACAAACACCAGACAGAAAACACTCCGGGAACACCTCTCCCAGTTTCCTCTATTCAAAGTGTTAAATGTCCAATAGAGGTAATACAGGTTTCATTTTAGCTGCATAACTTTCCTCCACAAATGCAAAAACTGTAACTAATAATTTCACTGACCTGATTGGTCAACTAGATTTGAACCTGGAACTTAAGAGCACAGTAATATGCACAGTTGCCATCCAGCAACCAAAAGGTTTTCTTAGAGCCTTCCCGATCCTTTTCAATAATCTCTGTAATGTCAATATTAAGAACACCACAGAAAGTAAATGTTCAGCTATGGGGATTTTCAAATTTGCAATGAAGTGTATGAGAATTATTTCTAGCTGGATAACATCTTTATGTGTTAAAGATTAGTTGGGTTAGGAACTGAAACTTGGCATCTTACTTCTCACCTTGAGAAACATAAATGTCTTGATTTTCAATATAAAAGCAAAAGTTACCATTGCCTTCATTGCAATTTCTAGGCACTTAGCACCTTTGGAACTCAGTTTAAACCAAGTTAGTTCACCAACGTGTTTGTCCTAGATGGTACCCAGGCAATAGCCACCATTCTTAAAAGAGATCCGGAGGTAAACACTGCTACAGATTGCCTTGAAGTCTTCATCATTAGATTTGGGTGTAGACAAGATAAATGTCAGTTAGGAATGATGAAAGGTGAAAACTTTCTCCCTGTTCTTTGGGAGAGGGATTGGACTTCCTGCCCTTCGAGCCTTTGATGATATTCTCAATGCATACAGATTTATGTAGTCTGATATTTGCTTCTTTTGCCTCATAGAAATAATAATAAAAAAATTAGGTTATTATGGAATTTTCAGCTTCCTGATTTGATGTGTATTCTTGGAGTAGCTCTTCAAAGTAGTTTACCATTAATATTGTACCTTTTGCAGAATTATGATCTAGTCCCAAAGAGACAGAATCAAATTGAATGTACTTATTTTTAATTTGCAGAACACTGAATTTATGAAGCACAGTTTTGGTATTTTTAAGGAACTGGAGGCATGCCAACAGTATTGCTACTAAGATTTTTTTTCCTAATTACAATGTTGAACATGGTTAATTTCATACCAGTCATGAGATTTTACAATAGGTTGTAATATACTGTGAACCTACACTTCCACATTATATCAGAATCAGAAGTGATAATTGCATTGTATCATCCTACAATAATGGTCCAATTAACCTATCATACCCTGCTCTAGTAGATCCCATTTTGATGCAGTAGCTTTGTCTAGTTAAAAAAAAAAAAAAAAAAAAAGATTGGGTTCACTCTAAGCATTAAGAATTAGATAATTCCCCACTTCCTATGCCAGAGACAGCATTAAGTCCTAAATGAAATTACTGTTTTTCTCCTACAATCTGGGTTGTCCCAGGAAGGATACCCTGGAATATTGTGGAATATTACCAACAAAGGACTATCTGCGATGAAGATGAAGTAATCAAACAGAAAAGTCTTGCCAGCAGCCTTCCTCTATTAGTCTTAAGGTTCTTATTGAAGAAAACATTTTGGGTTTCTACAGCTGTTACAAACATCTTGATTTTGGGTCCCAGTTCCTCCCACTGAAAGCTGATTTTCACAGACCAATTTCTTGGCATTTTCCTATTTTCTCACAATATATTTACCTTTTGGGATTTCTGAAGTGCACTTACATTTCAAATGAACTTACACTAACATGAAGTTCCCAAAATCTGCCAGAAGCTCACAGTGAACCATATGCAACGTGGCTACCAAGGGCGCCCTTTCGTCAGTGCTCCCACATTCATTTATGGCTACACTTAAATGAGTGTTTGTCGTGCATGTCCCTTACATAAAATTTATCTTGACTTTTCACTCAGGAACCTGGTCCTACACCCATGTTAGAGCTCCTGTAGGTAAAGAGAAGAGGAAGGACTTTGGAACATCTTTTCCAGTGGAGAAACATAGAATGAGAGAACCAGTGCAATTCAGTTCCTAAGGAAAAAAGGATTTGAATTTATATAAAGCCATTTCACGCTGAGGAAGTCACGATGGCCAAACATCTGTACTGTGTGGCACAAGAGTAGCGGGGAGGAGTGATCACCTTAGTGTCCCTTCTGTCATTTCCCCTCCTCAGTTCAATTCAAGGTTAAGCTTAAAGCTATCCTGCTTGACTTGCACTATTACAACTATTGTTACTGTTATATTATAACCGATCCCTATCTCCATGAGTGGGATGGGTTCAGGGAAAGGCTTCAAAAGCATTGGCTGTTTTTCCAAAAGGGAGCTGCAGGAAGGAATTCATCCTTCTGCTGGTGGGAGTCTGTGGATGACTTTCACTGAAATCAGCCTTTTAAACGGTTCTTGATATAAACGTGGATCTTCTGGACTTAGTTCAGGGTGATTTTGGTTTTGTTTTTTTTTCTGTCCCAAAACTTAGTGGAACTGTAGGAACTGAAACTTAGAAATAATTGCCATAAAAATGGTGAGAAATCATTAGGGGAAGATGAGGAGTTCTACAGAGGTAGAATAATGAAAAATGAAAATGGCATGCATGGAACTATTTGGGGGAAGAGTTAAGACAGAAATAAAAGGGGAAATATTTAATAATTAAGGGTGACTCAAAAGTAGGCAAATTAAGCTGTTGTACAAAAGAAGAGTTAAAATACAAAAATGGTAGCATTTATGCATACAAATGCATACTGACTTGAAATGTGGAAAAATGTTTTCTACAAAATAGAGATGATAAACTTGTTTTTCTTATTACTGTCACTAAACAATATCTAAACTCAAGTTTGCAGAATATAATTGGCAGATTTTCATTTATGCCAGTTTCTTTTTTCCTTCACATTTCTGTTCCTGGTATCAGCAAAAAGAAGTGTTAATTAACTTTAGCAGCAACGCAATGTAAGACCATGCTCTGAATTCAGAATGTCTTCCAACAGGAGACTGCAATCTGCAGTAAATTGTAAGCAATGCTGGCCTGTCAATTAAACAGGACAAGATAGGGAAAGAGGGCAGAAGATCTTCATATTGTTTTCTTGAACTGAAAAGATCAACAAGTCAGTCAGTCAGAAATAATTGTCTGCATTACTGCCTGCAATTACTTTTAATGGGACTGTGATAATATCTGCACACTGTGCCTTGCGAGCCAGAGAGATGAAACAGTGTTTGTTTGGCTTTTTGAAAGAGATTAATCAAGGAGAGATGTTTCACTGCAAAATTGTAGGTGTGTTTCAGAAAGAAATGCACAGAACAATGATGTTCTGTACATCGTCTGGAAACAAGCACAACAAACTTCTGAAATGGGCCAGAATTATTCAGACTATTATATCAAGCTTGTATAACAGCAGCAATACTGGGCATGGGCTGGCCAAATATAACTAACTTAATTGAAGACACTTCTGTGTAATCGCTTTTTTTTTATTTTTGTAATCCTATTTGTTCTTATGCTCTTGAGCAGCTACCCAAGTTCTAGGAAAGGAGGCATCATGCATAAGAAGCGCTGCCTTTCCGTGGATGCAAAATTTCAATTCCAGTGGAAAACTTTTGATAAGGTGGATGAAAACTGACAAAGACCTGTATGTTTCTTACCTGTTGTTTACTTAGTAGAAATGGTTTGTATTTTTTACTTTTTTTTTTTAGGAAAACAGATTTCCTTGATCCCCTTATAGCTTTTAAAGTTTTTTTCCTATCTCATTAAATTTTTATGTGTTTTTCATAAGCAGTTGATGTTGGCTTGTTTGTCACCTGCTGTTACAAAGTTCATAGCAATCAGAAAATGGAAAAATAACCTTTCTAGAAATATGGTTCCAAAATTCCAATAATATTTTCAATATGTGGAGTCAAGAATGACTGGGACATGTGAGGGGTTTTTTGTTTGTTTGTTTTTCTGGAGTAAATAAGCATTTGATTATAAGTTTGTTAATTTATCAAATTAAATACACAGTAATTAAAATCTAACAGCAAGCTGGAAAAGATGATAAACACTACAGGCCTCCTTAGTTTTCTAATAATGAAAGTTCCACATACACAAACAAAAGTTTATTAAAAAACACATGCACAAAAGGGTACGATTATAGATGGCATACTTCTCTGTGAATTAAATAAAAATGTCATAATGAATTTCAATGGATTTATAATTTTTTCCTGTGGTATTTTCTTCTTTATTCTACTGAGGTCTTCTTGCTTAAAGAAACTACTGCTTCTTGTCCAAATCATCTCATGATTTTGCTAATTAATAATAAAAATGTTTCTTTGTGCCAGTAATGGGAAGAATTTCAGTTCTGAAGCTGAAAATTATTAGCCTTGGTTCTACAGAGACATGTTACTCCAAGAAATTAAAAAAAATTCCCATTTATTGATCAATGATGTGCTCTGTTGTCTCGAGGGTTTTCTCCACTTACTGTCAGAATCAAATTCTTCCACCTTCTACCACTCTTTAAGGAACATATTTTGTTTCTGTGGGAGGGATGTTCAGTGTAAACAAAGTCTGCACAACATCCGTGCACTGAATTTAAGATTTCTACTAAGAAATAAGATCCAAGACCCCTTGTACTGTTTGACTACTGCCAAAAACAAACTCTGCTTTTTGTTATCAAGGCCCTACCTCTGGGTTCATATTAGAGGTATGAAGAGAAATTCTTTGCCATACGTTAACTGCAAATAAATGCCTTCTGGCATTCATATGACCACCCCAATATCTTACCTTTCAGAAACAATTTGCTCACACATTTTGCAAGAGCAAGGAAGCATGAAATGACTTGTCCCTAGCATCATAGCAATGTCAGGAGAGTTCCCAGCTTGTGCTAGATCTATCATTTGTATTTCTAAATTAAGCAGCTGAGTTCCAACACCATCAACTCTTCCCCAGAAATTATTTACAATTGCCTGCAAACAATTGGGGTTTTTTCTCTCTTAACACAAAGGTGGACATTCTGCTTAATATCGTTTCCAAGTTGCGAGTACTGCTCTGTTTCTCCAGTCACTAGGATGCCATCCAAACAATACTGCGTAGCAGCTGCTCTACAGTGATTTGAAAAAATACAGTGCTGCACTCCAGCATGCCAGGGCAACAAGTTACACTGGAATAATCCTTTTAATAAGTGATGGCAAGGCAGGGTGACCAGCCAGCACCACCTTCTGGTAAGCCGGGACCGAGCTCGGTGAGCCCCTGTCCTCCCATGACGCGCCGAGTGAAGGAGGCATTGATCCATGTCTGAGGAAAGATTAATTGCTACTTCATAATCCTCATAAACTGGTACACCGCCATCTGTTTTCACTACAGTACACATATAGCAGGGAAGATTATCCCTTCATTTTCTACCTCCCTGCACTGCTGTTTCACAGAGACTCTTCTTTTGGAAGCTTTTGGGGCGCTTTTGTATGGATTGTGGAACCGCTCTGCTTTTGGACTTGACTTTTTGACTCGACTTTTGGAGTCGGCAGTGTTAACAGAGCCTGCTCCTAAGGTGAGCACAGACATTTCCTCAATGAGCAGATCCCTCCCGACCAAGCGCACTGCCCAGCACCCAACCTCTCTCAGCTTTTGAGTCCAGTTTGTGTAGCAAAATCCCATAAAAATCCAGATCCCCACCAACTAGGACACCCCTAATGCGCCCGTATCTGCTGTCAGTCCCAGCGGCCGGCAAACCGGCTCGGGGGGGTATCCGAAGGCCCCAGTCTAACACAGTCGTGTATGTGCACCCAGGTTCCCCCAGGTAGGTAGCTCCACCGACCCCGTGGGGTTGCACTGACTGCAGTGGTAACACCCATCTGCCAAAGCACACTGAAGGTGCATACTTTTATCCAATGCCTTTAGGCATGAAAATGCTAAGAATATTGCATTTTCTGTCCTATTTTATTGCCACTAACCGAACTAGAATGACCAATTTTTGAAATGAAGAGCAGGGATAACACATCTCTTTAGAGAACTGAAAAGCAGCAGTCACATCAAAGAATCGAGTATCACAAGTACTGAGATTTTCTTAAACTAAAAAACCCAGATGGTGTGGCAAACTCTTTGGCAGTTATGCCTTTGCTCTGGCTAACTGAGAAACTGATGAAGTGGTCCATGTTTAATGATATGCCTATTTTCAAACCAGAGTTCTAATATTTTTCAGGGTTGTAACAGACTGTGCTAATCTTTTTAGCTACAACAGTAAATAAGGAGTTGCTTGTTTTGCTATACCTAGAGTTCTCATGAGCTCTATTAATAAAAAACATCTCTAGCATTGAAATGAAAGCAGCAAACTTTCAGAGTGTGTCATCATGTCCAGGTATTTTATTTTCAAGTTAGCTGATCCCACCCTGCAGAGATGACATTTACTACAAATTTACGTAAAACTAACTTAAAAAAAAAAAAAAAAGATAAAAAACAACAACCCAAAGCAGATAGGTCTTCAAGTTTTCAAGTTGTGTGTGTCTCAAGTAAGGAGAAGGCATATACAATCCATGCAATCTTTCAGAGCAAAGTACAAACGTACAAATATACAAATGCTAGAACAAGCATTGCCTACTTAATAGAA
>JANHGO010000046.1:25446713-25490740 GCA_024606505.1 Aquila spilogaster | reverse complement strand
TTTCCCCAATACTGAAGACTGAACAGAGCCTGATATACTTTCTGGCTGCTAGGAGGAAAGAGAAATTAACACTACCAGAGAAATAACATGAGCTTCCATATATTTGACAGATAACACAGATCAGTTAACTGGTATTATAATTCTCAAAACAAAGACAAAATATCCTTGAAACATTTCAGGCTTCTATTTATTCAAAAAATAAGCTATGAAAAACCCTTTTTAGATAAACTACTTACCATCAAGAAGAAAATCTAAGGCTTCAGTAGAAATTAAACTGAGAAAAAAAATAAAGGACTTTGTTTTTCCCATATCTGAAGCCTTTCTTTGTAACATTTTACAAATGCAAGTGACAGATGCACATTAAATAAAAAGACCAATTAGTCTTACTTGAAAAATTACATTTCATTCATTCACCAACTGTAAACATCTGCTATTCCAATCAATAAGGATCTCTGTTCCTAGGAATAGGAATCTGAATACATTCAGGAAGATCCTGAATGCGTACAAATTAATACATTTTCTCACTGACTTCAGTGGCATCAGAATTTCCCTATCTTGTTTATATTAAATGTGCTGGGTTTTTGTTTTTTTCTCTTGTAACATGCTTACCAGGGTGTTTAAAAGCAATTCAACTTCTGCTAATCAAATCTATAGTTCTTAGTCACTCACAACAGACCCTAAATCCATAACTTCAATAGCTGACATCATCAAAAGACTCAGTGAAACATGTTTACATATGCAGACTATATATAAATAATGTATCCAATAATTGAAAATGGTGTCTAAACAAGCCTACTATCCACAAACAATGTGAAACTAGAAAAATCAAGCTCTCAGTACAGCGAACAGAATATTTTAGTGCTGGAGGCCTAACTTGGCTTAACATGGGCTAAGAAATCAGAGCATCCACTAGTGTGTGGAATTAACTTTTCTGAAGAGCTTAGCCTCCACAGACTTGCAGCAATGAGAGACATCTCCCCATTTCTAATTGTTTCCTAACAACAAAAGAGTATTTTGAGGAAAATTCTGAGCATTACCTTCTCTTCTACTATCAAAGACTCCTTTCCCCATTTTGAAAATAAAGACTAATGCCCCATTCAAAATAAACTAGATCATTCAATAAAACAAACTAAGTAACTTCGGTCCAGCCTTCGGTGGGGGCTTGGACAGCTGGACAAGATGGCTTTCGGAAGGACTCTTCCAACCTAAGTTATTCTATGACTTTGCAGTGTGTGAGTTGTGTAAAGATGTGTACACACGCACTTGTATAGCTCTCTGCAATTGCTGTGGCTCTTCTGGCTGACACAAAGAACTCTCATAGCAAGGTTGTGGCATTTTAAAGGAGTTAATTAGTAAAGAATGTAGCAACACAGCTTAAATACAGCTGACCACTACGCTACTGTATTTCACCAAGAAAGCCAGCAGAAGTAAGTAAAGCACAGAGCAATGTCAACAAGCATGAAAATTCAGGAATGCAGGGAATTTCTATCAGATGCATACATATGAATGTATGCACTTTCAAAGTTTCATTTGAAAATTATTCTCGTCAAATTAAGGGGAAAATAAGTTTTAAAGATAAAACAAAAGAAGTTCAGCTACTACATCTACTTTCATGTTTACTGATGTATATTACACAACGTACAGGTGCACTGCACTATACTGCTCTGAGGAAGGTTAATCTGAATAGAGAAAAACGCTGTAACAAAACACTGGAGCTAACTCTAATATAGACTGCCATATAAAAAGTCACGGCTAAAAGATACAGTTACTGAACAGTGATAACAAAAGTGCTTTCCTCTTACTTTTCCAATATACTCATCATGAATGATTATGACAACGTGTTTTAAAACTAATTCAGCTTGAATTTTTACATTATTTTACTTTCAAATGTGAACGATGAGGAGTATTCTAATAATTCAATAATCAAGTGTGAATAAAAAATATACAGCTCAATAAACTCACTTCCATTTCCTTCCCTGGAGAAAGATGACTAAGACTGATTGATCCACCTGAATTATGAAACATTTTCACAGGACATTTAGCTTCGCTTTTTACCAACTCGTGATACTGGTTCACCACTCTGAAAGAAACGAGTACATAAAAACATTTAAAAAGATTAACAATTTGAACTACTGAAATATACACATAGATGATATATAAACATAACTATGCATAAAAGGGACTTTAAATATACATCTACGTAAAATGCACATACATAAAGACATATGCTCCCGGGTTCTGTTCTTAGATTTATTCTGTTTTGAAGTAGATTTTTTAAACTATTTTTAACCTCTTTTTTTCTAATGCCAACTACAACTCCTCAGAGAAATCAGTTTCCTGCATGAAGCTTGAAACAATCAAACTACTCCAAGATGCTTAAACATACTTCTGGAGGAAAATGCAAAACAGCAGACTTAACAGTTCCCTTCCCAGAAGGAAGTGTAGTTCTTTGGAATGTTAGTCAGACATTTGTCCAATGAGTCCAGCATCTTTTATGAAGCTGCACCACTTGTGCTCACATTCCTTGCAGAACAGCTGACCCTCTTTTAACTTGAAGTCTGCATCAGATGAGAACTCTAAAAGCAAGGCAGGTCCATACTGAATGTATATCCAAAAGTGAGTTCTCTCACCAGAAGTAACCATATCTTCTGGCACCGACAAATTTTATTGTAAGGACTAACAAGCAGTGATATACTCAGGAATTTAAAGCATCAACAGCGTCAGGCAAACAAGGGTGGAGCTGCTCTACCAAATCCATCGCTGTAAAGCTACTAATTTGAGGAAACTCTATCACAAGCATAAGCAAGTATACAAAGAAACACTGTAGACTTGGAAAGCAAACTGAAGACCTATGAGTTCTAACTTACATTCCAGTAGACCCAACCTCCATGAGCTCACACAATTCCATTAGCTTACGCCTCAGTATGATGAACTACATCAAGCACATCCAAGCCATGGCCCATAGGCCACATGAAGACCAGGCCTGCACATACTGCAGCCACACATTTCCCCCACGAGGGGCCCAGCCTGGTTCTGCATGCAGATCTGTTGTTCAGCAACAACCAAGTCAGTGCGCTAACAATGCTATTAGGGCTGAAGCCAGGACATGGGAGGGAACAGTGCAGTGCTAACTCAAGTTATGGCAAATAATTCTATGCATTTTAACACCTTGGCTAAACACAGTTCAGTGAACAATGAAAAATACATAGTTATGCTTTCTGTATTGATAAAGGAATTTGAGAACAGGTTTCAATATTGCGGAAAAAATCATCAATTTTTGGTATATTTGTCACTCCATTTTCAGTTGACATAAATACATGACCTGCAAATTTTCAAGTGGAATGTATAGAGTTGCAAACAGATATTCAACAAGAAAACACTTCATCATGCTTCTCTACCAGACTACTGTGAGCCTTGTCTTATCAGAGAAACATAACCGACCCTTCACAATCACACCGTTTTCATGTCATCGCTTTTTGGCAGTATGCACATTTGTGAACAACTGTTTTCAAGGATGAAGCAGAGGAAAATTTCATCAAACGTCTCTGACAAACACCTTGAGAACTCACTAAGAACAGCAACTGCTTACAGTGAACCAGAATGATGCATTAGTTTCATAAATATCCCACTAGTTTGTTGATCTTTCTTTATATTTTAATAAAAAATATTAAAGATTAAAATAAGTTTTATTACTTATATACATTAATTATCTTCTATATTTTACAAGGGCTGCTCCAAAAGTAATGCTTCTGCTGTTGGCCCATGACATCAGAGGCAATGTTGGTGGTATGGCAGTAGAGGCTGAACCTTACCATCAATATTCCATTACATTTTGTAGCTGTGTGACAGATGACAGCAGAAGGGCAGTCTGACAGAATTGCATCCAACATGGGAGTGTGTATGAAGCAAAAGTACGGAACTGAATTCCTCCATGCAAAAAACAATTTCAGCCATTAACATTCACCAGTGCTTCTTGAGTATTTATGGGGACCAAACAGTGGATGTGAACACAATGAGACGGTGGGTGGTGCGTTTCAGCTGTGGCGATAGCAGGTCACCTCCACTGGTGCAGATTTTTACAAGCATGGCATGCAGGCTCTTGTTCAAGGCTGGAAAAATGCACAGCTAATGGTGGTGACTCTGTTGAAAAACAGTGTTTCAGAGCCGATAATTTGCTCTGTTAAATACTTTTATTGTGTTCTCTTTATCTGTTGTAGTTCTCATGGAAATAAACAGGAGGCATTACTTTCAGAGCAACCTATGTTTATGGGGTCCAAAACAATTCCTTTTCACTCAGTGCAGCCCAGGCGAGCCAAAAGACTGGACACCCATGAACAACATTTTAATTTGCTATTGTGCTGATGTATTATCCTGCTGTTAGCAGGGGCCCAAGGCTAAACAACAGTGAAAAGAAGGCAGAGTATCTCTTCAGCAATCCTAACTGCTAGACAACTTAAAATTGAAGTGGAACAAGTAATAAAAAGCTATGTACCCAAAAGGTGGCCCTGCCCTCTTCCATCTCTAATATTTCCTATTCTACCCCTAAAATCCAGCTGCTTATTCTGATGGAAGGATTTGGACAGAGCGGTAAATGTCATCAGGAAATCAGTCCTAGGACTGATCAGAACTAAACCCCTGTATTATTACTATTGTGCTGGTTTTCAGCCAACCAATTCCTCAGTTCAGCTTGCAGCACCAGCAACAAAAGCCTCTATCAGCACAAAGGAACTAGGAAAGCAAATAGATATTTTTGATCAATAAATTATTAAGGAGTATTATTTATGATTTTTTATGAAATCTGGGATTCATCTCCTGCCAGGCATACCAGAATGGGGAACAGTTATGGCATGTGCACCACATCAGGGTCTCCTAAGAGGGCACAAACAATCAGCATTGTGAGAAACTGCTTTTTAAAGGTTCTGCTTTTGTATGCACAAAGGCACACACATATCCAAAAACATCAGACATACTGGTAAATATTCAAAGAAATCCTTATTTTGCTACCACACAGTTATGACAGTGTTACTACTTCAACCATTCTACAGCCTAAATGCGCTGGAAAACTGCTTTGGTATTTGCTTCTCTAAGAAAGCTGAAACAACATAAAAAAAAAAAAAAACAACAAATAAATAAAGTGAAGTCCCGTATCACTCTTCGAGCTGAAGTTAACAACTTCCATGACTGCTAACTTGCCACAAAAAATCTCAAGACAAAATTCCTCATAAGAGCTCTCAGAACTCTATAATTACTTGTGTAACCAAGAATAACCATGCAAACAATGAACAACATGCTTGGAATTTAGGTACTGGGACAAGCTGTATTACACACTTGTTTTCCTCTATACTTCCTTGCTCATTAAATTTGGGAACTGCAGGCTATCTCCTACTTATCATAGTAATTAATTTCACTTATTTTGCTTATCTGTTCTGCACGTTTCCAGACACACAACATTAACAGTCACAATGGCAAAAAGGAACAAAATTAATTGGTTGGCATCAAGTCAGCTGGTCATACATACAATATCTGTTGCATATACAATTTACCTTTCAGCATCAGTCTTGGAACCAATGAGGAACCTGAAATGTAAAAAAGTAAAAATATTTTCAGTGATGAATTGCATTAAAATAGTATGTTCTTTTATAATTATGAACTTTGAAAGAATATCAAAGTTATTCTCTTTTTAGACTCTCTCAGTGAAAAGAGATACTTTATTCATTTGATGGACTGGGTATTATTTTGTACCTGAAGTCAAAACTTAGCTTTGTAATCATGGGTACAATACACTCATGTTGTCTAATACAGATCCCTTTAAACTACTTACAAACGAAAAGGTAGAATATGGATTTTTTTTATTTAAAAAAAAAATATGGAAGTGATTAACTACTACAGCATTGCTACTGCGAAAAGTAGCAGAGGTAAATTTAAGAATAAATCAACATACCAACCTGCAAACGCAGAAATACCCATACAGCACTTATGTTTGTATGTCAAAATCAGCTCTATCTATAGGACTTCAACATTTAGTTTCCACTGTTTGATTTCACATGTCCAAATTCCAGTTACTCACCATTTTCCAAAATCAAGCATTTTTCTTTTGGTTAATGCTTACGGTTTGCAAACTATCTTATTACTTCTGCTAATGTTTTAATTTAAGAAAAAAAACAACTCCTCCTCACTCCTAGTGTTATTACACAACTGTAAACTAGATCTCTTGTTCTAAGTAGATCAGTATTAAGTACAGAAAGTACAGAACTTTAGATTTTAACATAAAGTTGTATACAGGAACTATATACCAGACAACAATAAAAGTCATTTTTGTAAATAGACCTAAAGTTTGCTCAGGCTAATGCTCCCTGCCTACTCTGCTGCACAGGCTTCTCTACACAAAGAAGTGGCACGTACAACAAGAAGTGTAAGAACTGAAGCCAACAACAGCAGATTCAAAACAACATTACAAACAGGATTAAACTTTTTTGGGAGCTCATGTCTACTGCCCTCATTTGTTTAGCCTTAAGTTCTCTATATAGGGGTAAATGTAATATAGTCAAGTCTTATGTTTTCAGAGTGTCTGGCAGATTTCATCACAATTATCAAAATTGTGAGAACCATTGCAAAACACATGCTAACCATGTCTGGCAGTATGAGACATAAGATTTTCTCAATAGGAGATTTTTCTTAAAACATAGTTTTAATGTACAAGAGCATTCAGACTTACTATAAAAGAATATTTAAGACATGATGTTCATAGAATCATAGAATTATAGAATTGCTCAGGTTGGAAAAGACCTTCAAGATCATCAAGTCCAACCGCAACCTAACCATACTACCCTAACGCTAACAACCCACCACTAAATCATGTCCCTGAGCACTACATCCAGACGGTTTTTAAACACATTCAGGGATGGTGACTCAACCACCTCCCTGGGGAGCCTATTCCAATGCCTAACAACCTTTTTTGTAAAGAAGTTTTTCCTGATATCGAACCTAAACCTCCCCTGGAGCAACTTGAGGCCATTTCCCCTTGTCCTGTCACCAGTGAGAAGAGACCAACCCTGAAGAAAATATTGTGAAGATCCTGATGTCTCACTGTATGATTATTTGGAACTGTTAATGTGGGGACATCCTCCAGTATCAGTAGTAGGGATAACATGAACTAACTGAAAAAAAATCATTAAGTCAAGACAAATGGCAATCACTGCATAATTAATGAATCATCTTCCCTACTTTTAATTGACAATACACAGTTAAATTCACTGATGTATTCTGCTCAGCAATTTTGGTCTATATCAATGTTACTTAAAAAAAAGTTATGAGGAATATATTTTAAATTTTCTATTTACTAAATTTCAAATCTAAATTCTCTTCCATGATCTACATCACTGATTTCTACATGTCTTCGCACAGAAGTCATATTGATATCAACAGGAATTATGACCATTTAAGATTTGATTTACTTCCTACTGCAATCAAACAAGTGTTCATTGGGAAAGGCTGAAAAACTACACGGATAATGGAAAGAAAGAGTTCAGGCATTTGCTTCCTTTATTATCATTTCTGAAGCAATGATTTAGAGATGTAGAAGTGGTATTTCTCTGAATATAAATGCTAGTATATTCGATTTAGCAAACATCGTTTTGTCCTGCATTTTCTTTAGAGCACATTCTTCCTTCCTTTAATTTCCTCTCCCATGATGAAAAATTTTTCATGGTATTACCAATCCTTTGCAAAAAAATTCACAGTGCAGTCTAGTCTCTTCCACATTATTTATTTGCTTTCATTTTTTAATGTACGTCCTCAAAGTAACTTTCCATTTTGTCACATGTTAAACATTAGTTCAGTCCCACAAAAAGCACTGCTCCCTGAAATATACTGCTTCCTTAGCAGGAAAGAGAACCCATTTACTGCATGCCCACAAACTTCATCTTAGTCTCCTGCCCCATTAAAAAAATTAAGTTGTTACTGAAACACTGAAGGGAGTATTCCTGTTCAGATAGTATTTTAGTATCATTTTTATGCAGAATGTCATGTAGACATAGGTAAATATGAAATAAGTTCTTAAGGAAGTGCAGAAATGAGAAAACAAAATGTAGAAGCTTACATAGGCATTTAAATAAACTGAGACTGTATAGTAAATATCTGCAAGTATTATTCATGTGATGTCATTGCTAATTCTGAGAAAAAAAAAAAAAACTGACTGAGAAGCAGTGCTTCGAAGTTATTTGTCTCTAATATAAATCTTATTTTAGGGCAGCTGCCTGGGAATACTGAGAAATCCAAACTTGCTGTGCCCATAATGCTTGAGAGTCACTGAGGTCCCTTCAGTTACTACAGAGCTGACTCTGAAACCTGAAAGTTCATCTAAAGTTATTCTCAAAAAAATGTTATCTCCCAATTGACCATTCCTTCCAGAGGATAAAACACACACATACACACGCAAAACTACCTGATAAAAACAATGTTTCTCTTTTCAAAACAGTAAAGCAGCGTTTCACCTTTTCTTGTAGGTCTGAAGAAATATGTTTTGTACAGGGAAATAGGTGTTATTTCTTCCCCGCTTTCATGCGTTCCTGCCTTGTACCAAATGTACATGGAGGTAGAGGGTGTTACCAGGAATCATTATTACAGTAGTGCAACCGAACAGCTGGCAAACAGCATGTCCATCATCTTTGTTAAACAACCTGAAGAGCAGGAGGAACTGGGGAACGATGCACTCTTAAATGGCCAAATACAGAATATTCATAGATATTACTCAGTAGAACAAGATCATCAAGACTTGACAGAGAATGTGGCTGATTCCCATAATAATTATTTTGGATCTTCACTACTGATCCAGATTCTGAGAATCTGTTGTCTAGATCTGCTTTGCAAAGTTACATGTAGTCTCATATCACATATGTTGGAAACAAAATTAGGCATAAAATGAAGGCCTTTTGTATCATTACAGACAATCAAGAGCATCAAGAATCCAGACATTTGTATCATACATTTGCATCACACACAGCTTTCATATGTCACCTAAAAGTATATGTAATATCTTAGCCATGAGCACATTCTCAATATCTGTTCTGACTACACAGGAAAAACCAAGACAGTCAGAGCCCACACTAGCCTGGTACCAGAAGACTATACAGAGCTTTCAGAGCCCATTGATATCCCCAACTATGAGCCTCACTTGTTTCTATGGAACTGATGAAATACCTCTCCTTTATCACTACATTGATAGATTACATGTTGTGCTGACTAACTGACAGTACATCTACAGAAGTTTCCGTTTGAGTTCCACTCTCACCTATGTGAGGAATACACTTGAGTCACTGGAGACAGCTGAAGAAAGAGAATTAGAAAAGTTCAGAGGAAGCCATCTTTAAAGATCACCAAGTCCAACTACCTCACCACATCAGGGCTAACCAGGAGTTACCAGAGCATGGTATTGAGGGCATTGACCAAATGCTCCCTGAACACTGACAGGCACAGGGCATCAGCCACCTCTCCAGGAAGCCTGTTCCAGTGTCTGACCACCCTCACGCTAAAGAAGCATCTTCTAATGCCCAGTCTGACCCTCCCCTGGCAGCTCTGTGCCATTCCCTCCCTGCTATCTGTTGCCAGGAGCAGAACGTTAGTACCTCCGTTTGCTTCCCCTCCTTAGGATACTGCAGAGAGCAGTGAGGTAACTCTCAGCCTCCCTTCCTCCAAAATGGGCAGCACAATGTCCTCAGCCTCTCCTCACAGGACATGTCCTCAGCCTTGTTACCAGCTTTTTTGTTCTCTGGATGCTTTCAAGGACCTTAATGTCTTGTTATATTTTAGAGCCCAGAACTGCACACAATACTCAAGGTGAGGCTGTGCCAGCACTAAATATAGCAGGAACATCATCTACTTTGACTAGCTGTGTGTGCTATGTTTAATGCACCCCAAAATGTGGTTTGTCACTTGCCTGTCAGGACACACACTGCTGGCTGCTGATGAGCACACTGTCACCAGCAAACCCAGGCACATCTCTGTCCAACCACTTGTCTCCCAGTCTATGCCTGTGCCCAGCTTTGCTCTATCCCCCGTGCAGCACCCAGCAATCACCTCTGCTGAACCTTACACTGTTGGTGATTGGCCAGTGCTCCAATGTATCTAGATGCCTCTTCAAGGCTTCTTGTTCCTTCAGGAAGCCAACAGCACCCCCATCAGCAAACTTAAGAAAGATTCATTCCATTCCTGCAACCAGATCACTGATAAAGATGTTGAACAGAACAGGCCCAAGAACAGGGACCTAGGGAATACTGCCTGTGGCTGGTCATCAGCCAAGTACAGCCCCATTCACTGCCATACTTTGAGCTCTACCATTCATCCTGTTCTTCTCCCACCACACCATGTATCTGTTCAACTTGCAGCTGAACAATTTGCCCAGAAGGATATTGTGAGAGACAATATCAAAGGCCTTACTAAAGTCCAGAAAAGATTACATCCACCACCTTCCCTTCATCCACTGAGCAGCTAACCTTGTCATAGAAGGGTATCAAGTTACTAAGAAAGGACTTTCCTTTCATGAACCATGTTGACTATTGCTGACATTAGCTTTTTCTTTAAATACCTGTCAATAGCACCCAGAATAATCTTCTCTAAAACTTTTCTAGGGTCTGAAGTTAGTCTAACATGTCTTCCTGGGTCTTCTCTCCTATCCTTCTAGATTATCAGCTATGATTCCCTGAGTCAACTACCTGACTTAGTCACCCTGACTAACAATGAAATGCAGGTCTAAGTTACCATGGAAATGATATGAATGAGATGAAAAATGATACATGACATGAAATAGATTCCAGATCTGAATTTTCTATAGAGTTATAAAAATAAAACATTCTTTCAAAGCTTAATCAAGTTTTTATTCATAGTTTTTCTTTTTTTTCTTTTTTTTTTACAGGAGCTGACATACTGCAAATATTTTGGAGGTATTTGCCAGTTCTACTTTGTTCAGTTTCGCATCATTTAATAAAATGTCTCTTAGAATTGGAGAGGGGGGATTTAATACTGCTTTGGAGCAGGAGGTGGCAAGGTTCCGTGTGAACATTGTAGCTAATTGAAGAGAAATCAGATGGCTGATTATTAAAGAGAACATTATTTTTCCTGCCTCGTAGAACCTCATTTTCATTTTTAAAGATTAGCACTCATTAATCTGAAACAAAACAGGTAGAAAGCTGCAAAATTTCATATGTAGTTTATCTAGTTTCAGGCAGACATCTCAGTGATACTCGCAGTACTTTCAAAAAGGGGAGGGCTCTATAATCACTAATATTACAACTTGTCAAGAACTATTTCACCCATCAAATGAATTTTTTTGGCTCCTCACAATGTCTCTACAACAGTGAAGCAAACCTTAATTCTTTCTGGGAATCGTAGGCCGTATAGATGACATACCTGTTTTTCATTAGTACATAAAAGGAAATGTAGAGGCAGTGAGGAAAAAATAAACAATAAACATCTGATTTCATATAAGAAAGATAAATTAAGCAGTTTTGTAGATGCATACTTTATTTGATGAAAGATATTCATGGCATTTCCACATTCAGCACAGGTGAAATTTTTAAACCAATGGATAATATATATGTGTGTGTGTGTTTAAAAAGTAGTGTGGCAGAGTTTATACATTAAAGCTTTCTGTTTCTCAAAGAATAATGTCCATTTTTCAAAATCAGAATACCAGATACACCAATATTTCATTTCTGAGTGGGTTTTATGCTCTTTTTTTCAGCTCTTCCATGCCCACTACTAGGTCAATCTGCATATGTATTCGGCTAATGACATCGCCAAATCCACATTCTCAAAATACTAACTTAAAGACCGAGTGCTATTCTTTGTCAATAAACAGCATCGAGGAATGAAATCACAAGAGAGAAAATGACTGTCCTGCTGAGGTGTTTCAGACTATTCCCTGCCTGCAGACCACTTTGCTGTGATATTCCCTCTAAGGTCTTTGTGCGAGGCAAGCAGCTTCACCTCCTGGCTCTTGGGCTCTCTGCTGCCTCCTCTTTCCTCTCTTGTCAATCTAATTGCATCTCACAGTATTCTCCCCAATAACAATTTCTGGCTCACTCTGTCCATGAGCATATCTCAGAATCAGATATCTCCTAATATGAGGATGCTGGCCCTCCTTTTACCTGGACCCAGAAATGCTCTCTCAAAGCTCAGTGCTTAACGGTGCAGGAAGAGCTGATCATATGAATCAGTCAACAATCAGGAGGTAAAAATAAAAATGAAAAATGTGCGCGCTGGATTTTGAATCTAACAGCCTGAAATGATCAGTTGTTATTTCTGTGTACAAAGAAAATAAACCTCAATAACATAAACCAAACTACAGTTATAACATCCATTTTATTTGGTCATAAGTCCTGGAAGTTATCTTATCCAAATTGTTGGTACAGATATTGGAAAATGCCAGCACTGCGGCACATTTGTTTAGATGAAAATTATAGTTTGCCTTCTATGCCCATAAGAGATAGCAAGTTCTTTGTGATCTAAATCTCTTTCTGTAAATGACTACACAATTGTAATCCACAACCCAGTGGTGTCTGTGAAAAAGACAAAAAAAAAGTGTTTTCATTTAAAAGTTTGAGACTAAGAATGCCCAGCAGTCCATGAAAGTGAGAACTGGCAGTAATATAATCAAAGACTCTGAGGACCATCATAAGATGGAATCTGTACTTCTACCTCACGTTTCAGAGGGATGTGCACAATACCTGCACTCTGGCCAGTTGATGACTTTCCCATTCTCCTTCACATGGCTTCCTTTATCTGTACACCCTAGTAACAGCATATTCCTAAACACAGTATTGTGTGGCATGTCTCAGTTAGCTTTATAATCACTTTCTGTCCTTCACTTCTTTAGCCAAACAATAGCTGTACTCCTTTCAGACCAGAATTCATTAGATGTGCCCAGTTCTGACATAGATTTCTTGCAGGCTGGCCTCACAATTCCCCCTGGTCTCAGTTTTACGCATGGAGGAAAGCATCCAATGACTACTAATGGATTTGAAAGCCAATATTTTACTGTTTTTAACACAGTTTGAGGTAGAAAGAGCTAAAGAAGTTTTCTATGAGGCATCATTACTTTAACTAATCTGAAGTGATCTATCCTGTGTATAGTATTCTTGAGGCATTCCTAGAAGCATTCATTTAAGTGATAGTGTTTTCTTAGGAGGGAAGGGAAAATTTCAAGACTTCCTCGTTATTTCTAGATGTCCCTTTGAATATTACTATTAATTATTTTATTTGGTTCCCCAAAACAGGAAAATTGCAACATAAAAAGTACTGTAGCTAATAAGGAAATCCAATCAGTTACAGGAACTCAGCATTTTCCTTTGAGATCTTGCACTGAGTAAGAAATTTAAAATAGCTTGCCGCTCTTTCTGAAAACGTGACAAAACAACATTCAGCATTTCCAACAATTAGCTGAAAATACATGCTAAGATATTATTATATGGCTCCAAATACATTGCTTCCCCTTCAGACAAGGTCGTATATTTCACTAGGACATGAAGGCACATATGACAGTCCACGTTCACATTTTTCTCTGAAACACGGTCCTTCTGAGTACCACAGAATTCCAGCCATTTCCTACAATTTCTGATTGCTGCTGCTGAGGGATATATCTCACCAAAAGACATAATAATAGCATTGTGCTAGTAAAAAAAATAAAATGCTTAAGATCTTTCAGAATGAGGATAGCACTTTAAAAGGCTTACAAGCAAAAGCTGAGTCACTGATACTATGATGTTTCTAAAAAGGTAAAATTGTGTCATGAACTACAAAGAGGAACCAGAGTGCTAAAAGAGCTGAAATGATCATTCCATTCTGTTCTGCACTGGCAAGTGCTCCTCTGAAAGGCTGGGTCCAGGCTGGAGCATTGTTTTTCTCAGGTCTGCTAACTAAATAAGAAAGATAATCATACCCTGGGCTGCAAAAGAAGCATGGCCAGCAGGCTGACAGTGATGATTCTCCCCCTCTCTTCTGCCTTTCTGAGGCTCCACTGAAGTATTGCGTTTAGCTCTGGGTCCCATAGCATAAGAAAGATGTGGCGCTACTGGAGAAAATCCAGAGGGCAGCCACAAAGATGATCAGAAGGCTGGAGTACCTCTCCTATGAAGACAGATTGAGAAAGTTGGGGTTGTTCAGGCTGAGTAAAAAAGACTCCAGGGAAAACCGATAGTGGCCTTTTAATATTTAAAGGGGGCTCACAGGAAAGATGAGGAGAGACTCTTTATTAGGGAGTATAGTAACAGGACAGGAGGTAATGGATTTATACTGAAAGGAGGTAGGTTTAGATTAGATATAAGGAAGAATTTCTTCACTGTGAGATTGGTGAGGTACTGGAATGAGTTGCTCAGAGAAGCTGTGGATGTCTCATCCCTGGAGGTGTTCAAGGTCATGTTAGATGTGGCTTTGGGCATCCTGATCTATTGGATGGTGTACCTGCCCGTGGCAGGGGGGGTTGAACTAGATAATATTTAAATGTCCAACCAAAACTATTCTATGATTCTGTGATTCTATGTTTCTGTGATTCTATGAAGAATGATCACATGTCTAGACGTCCTGTAGACTGAAGAAATGTAGGTTCCTTAGTCTACGAAAAAGGAGATCAAGATGATGTACAGCTGTTTTCATCTATAGAAAAGGTAGCTCCAAAAACAAATTACCTCTTCATTATAAGCCTTGGAGTCAGAAGAAAATGTAATGGCTTAAATTACCTCAAAGAAGATTTGGATTTGACTTCAAGAAAAAGTTGCTAATAGTAAGTATATTTGGATGCAGGAACAGATTTTCTCATGGTGCTCAAGTCCCTCAGGACACTAATTATTTGCTTTTTCTGGAAGAGGGAAGTATTAATCATGATTTGTGTTGTCTTTTCTATGATCATTATTCTATCTCCTCCTGTTTTCATCCTGAATCTCTAATAACTCAAAACCTACTGCCCCTCCCACCAAAAGGACAGACATCTTTCACAGTCCTTATATGTGGATACATAAATGCATTTTCAGATTCACAAGTAGAGGAACAGCAATGGACACTGATGCACACAGAAAATTTATCAAAAAACTATCTTGACATTAGTAGGAGTCAAATGATCTGTAGAAACAGTATGTGAAATCAATGCAGTTGTGGATAATTGTTTTTCTGAATAAATCTCACAATGACCAAAGGTCACAACCCCAACAAGTAGCTTCAGTGATCAGTGAATTGATTTTCCCAAAAGCATTACAGCTTTTTAGTAACAAGTTTATAGATGCATTTTGTCTCTCCCTTGTCTCCTGCAGCCCCATTCCCAATAAATATTTATAAGCAATTTATTTTATAGAACAGCTGACATTCTGGGGAATTCCTAGTTTCCAGACAGTTTGCTTGATTAATAAGAATGGTTGAAGGAGAGACACCCAATGCTGCTGAGTTTCAAATACTGCTCAGACCTGCAAGCGCCAGATAGAAAATACTCCAGGAACACTCTTCTAGTTTCCCCTGTCCAAAGCATTAAATGTGATTACAGCCAATAGAGATAATACAGGTTTAGTCTTAGCTGTGTAACTTTCCTCCACACAAGCAAAAAATGTGACCGATAATTTCAACGAGCTTAATGGTCAACTAGATTGTAGCTTGTAACTTGAGAGTCTCAGCATTAGTACACACAGCTGCCACGGAGCACCCAAAAAGGTTTCCTTACTGTCTTCCAGTTCCTTTTAATAATCCAGATGGTATAAATATTAAGAACACTGTGGAAAGTAAATGTTCAGCTATGGGGATTTTCAACCTTGTAATGAGAACATGAAGTGTATGAGAATTATTTCTAGTTGGATAATATCTGTGTGTGTTAAAGATTACTTGGACGAGGAATTAAAGCTTTTCATTTTACTTCTCACATTAGGAAGCGTAATGGCTTAGTTTTGTGTGTAAGCAAGATAAATGTCAGCTAAGAATGACAAAGGTGAAAACTTTCTCCTTCACCTTTGAGAAAGGGATTGAGCTTTCTGCCTTTCAAGTCTTTGATGACAATCTTAATGCACTCAGATTTCTTTTAAGTGATGTTGCTTCCTTTACTTTATTGAAATAACGACCAATAACGTTATTCCCGAATTTTTTTTTTCCAAATTTGATGTGTATTGGAGTAGCTCTTCAAAGTAGTCCTATCATTAATATTGTATCTTTTGTAGAATTATAATCTACTCCCAAATAGATTCAATTTGAATGTACTTATTTTTAATTTGCAGAATACTGACTTTATGAAGAGCAGTTTTGATACTTTTGAGGAACTGGAGGTGTGCCAACACTAGTGCTACTAAGATTTTTTTTTTTTTTTTTGCTAATTACTATGTTGAACATAGCTAATTTCATACCAGTCATGAGATTTTACAATAGATTGTAATATACTGTGAGCCTAAACTTCCACATTATCTCCAAATCAGTAGTGATAATTGTATTGTATCATCCTACAATAATGACCCAATTAACCTATCCTACCCTGCTCTAATAGATCCCAATATGATGCAGTAACTATGTCTAGTTTAAAAAAAAAATAGATTGGGTTCTCTATAACCATTAAAGAAATAGATATTTCCCCATTTTCCATGCCAGAAAGAGCATTAAGTTCTACAGGAAATTATGTGTTTTTTTCCTACATTCTGGGTTGTCCAATGAAGAGTACATCTGAGGTATTCTGTAAAAATAAAAAAGGTCTGTCTGGGATGAGGATGAAATAATTAGACTGAGAAGACTTTGCCTTCAACCTTCCTCATATTAGTCTAAGATTCATAGCAAAGACAAAACTGTTGATTTTCTACAGTTTCTATAAATACGATTTTGATTTTCAGTCTCAGTTCTTCCTCCTGAAACCTGATTTCTGTACTCACTTCTTGTCATTTCCCTCTTTTCTAGCAATGTATTTCCCTGTTGTTGTTTTTTCTTTTATTATTATTATTTTTGAAGTACATTCATTTTAACAGAACTTACACTAATCTGAAGTTCTCACAATCTGCCAGGCCTTAGTGAACCATGAACAATGTGGCTCCCTTGAGGTGTCCTTTGATAGTGCTCCCACATTCCAAGGCTAAATGAGAGTTTGTGGAATGCCTCACTTACATAAAATTATCTTTTCACTTAGGAACCTGGTCCTACAGTCATGTTAGTGCTTACATAGATAGAGAAGAGGAATGACTTTGTAATGTCCTTTTCAGTGAATAAACATAAAATCAGAGAACAATTCAGTTCGGGAGGGAAAACAGATTTCAGTTCATACAGCCATTTTATAGAGAGGAAGTCAGGAAAGAAAGACTGAGACAAGCACAGCGGAGGTAAGGAGTGGTGACCTCAGTATCCTTCCCATGATTTTCTCTTCTTAGCTCAATTCAGGGTTAAACTTAGAGTGATCCTGCCTGACACCCTTGGGAAAGAAAATGGAGGAGAAGCTCTTGCTCAACCAGTATGACCCTCAGCCTTGAGACAACCACAATGGGGGGCATCTACTATTACAACTATTATAGCTGTTTTATTCATAACCCATCATTCTCTCCATGCATGGTATGGGTTCAAGGAAAGGCTTCTAAAGCACCTCCTCTTTTTCTCACAGGAAGCTGCAGGAAGGAATGGCGGGAGGATATGAATGAATTTTATGGAAAACAGCTTTTTAATTGTTTCTTGATTTAAATGTGGATCTTCTGGAGTCATTTGAGGGTGAATTTTCTGTTCCAAAACTTAGAGGAACTTAGGAAGACCACAAAAATAATTGCCATAAAATGGATGAGATATGCTTGGGGAAAGATGAGGGCTTTTACAGAGGCAGAATATTGGAAAATAAAAGCAGCAAACACCGGAAGCATTTTAGGAAAGAATTACCCACATAAAACAGAAAGTAACAGGGAAATAATTAAGAATTATGGATACTGGAAAAGGCAAAAATGACTGCTGTACTGAAAAAAAAAAGAGAGTTAAAGAAATATAATGCTTAGGATTTACCAATACATACTGACTTGAAATGTGGAAGAACATTTTCTACAAAACAGAGATGATAAATTTGTTTTTCTTTTTTTTCTTTTTCACCAACCAATATCCAGAGTCACGTTTGCAGAGTATAATTGGCAGATTTCCATTTATGCCAGTTTCTTGTTTCCTTCACATTTCTGTTTCTGGTATCAGCAAAAAGAAGTGTTAATTAACCTTTGTAGCAAAACAGTGTAAGACCATGTTCAGAATTCAAAACGTCTTCTGACAGGAGACTGCAATCTGCAGTAAATTGTAAGTAATGCTGGCCTGTCAATTAAACAGGACAAGACAGGAAAAAAAGGACAGAAGATCTTCATATTATATTCTTGAACTGAAAAGATCAACAAATTGGTCAGTCAGAAATAATTGTCTGCATCACTGCCTGCAATTACTTTTAATGGGACTGTGGTAGTATCTGCACGCTGTGCTTAGACACTGCTTGTGAGCCAGGGAGATGAAACTGTTCAGGTTTTTGGAAAATATGATTGAAGGACAGATGTTTCACTGCAAAACTGGAGCTGTTTCAGAAAGAAATGTACATAGCAATGACGCGCTGTAAATTGTCTGAAAACAAATACAACAAACTTCTGAAACAGGACAAAATGATTCAGAGTATTACATCATGCTTGGATTACAGCAATAACGCTGTGCATGGGTTGGCCAAATAAAACTAACTTAACTGAAGACATTTCAGTATAGTTGTTTTTTTAAATTATTTCTGTAATTGTAAACTTTCTTACGTTCTTGAACCAGACAAACCTTCCTAAATGCAAGGAAAAGAGCCACCATGCAAAAGAAACACTGAGGTTACATGGAGAGGGCAGCTCAGCATTTGTTTCTCACCAGCTTCTGAAGGTGAGAAAGAGCACCAAAAACAGGCTCCAAAAGTAGCTGCTGGATAAAGAACAGAGGACAGCAAAGAACATATGTAGAGGAAGAAAAAAGGACCTTGGTGCCCAAAGCATAACTGGTCTTGTTTTTCCAGGTTTTCAATTCCTGTGGAAATCTTTTGATAGGGTAGATACAAAGGTTACTCTTTGATAAAGTAGATGAAAGCTGATAAGATCCTGTATGTTTCTTACCTGTTGTTTACTTAGTAAAAAATATTTTGTTTTTACTCTTTTTTTAAGGAAATCAGATTTTCCTTGATTCCCTTTCAGTTCAATTTTTTTTTCTCTATATCTCATTAGATTTGTATGTGTTTTTCATAAGTAGTCAATCTTTTTTTGCTAGTCACCTGCTCCTATAAACTTTATACCAAGCAGAAAGTGGAGAAAGTAATATTTCTAGAAATACAGTTCTGGAATTCAAATGATATCGTCAATATATGAGATCAAGAATGATTGGAGCATGTAAATTTAGTTTGTTTGGAGAATACAAGCATTTAATTATAAGTTTGTTAATTTATCGAATTAAATGCACAATAATTAAATTGAACAACAGGCTAGAAAAGATGATTAACACCACTGGCCTCCTTAATTTTCTAATTATGAAATTTTCACACATACAGACAAAAACACATGTGGAAAAGGGTACAGTTATGAACAGCATAATTGTCAGTGAATTTTAAAAAATACCATAACGAATTTCAGTTTCATTGGATTTTTTTCTCTGCGGTATTATCTACTGAGGTCTTCTTAGATGAAGAATCTACTGCTTATTGTCCAAATCATGTCGTGACTGTTAATTCATAATGCAAACTTTTCTTTGTGTCTCTAAGAGAAAGAATGTTGTTCTGCAGCTGAAAATGATTAGTTTGAGTTCTACAGAGGCAAGTTACTTCAAAAATTAAAAAAATGCCAGTTTACTGACCACTGGTCCCTTGTCTCAAGGGTTTTCTCTACTTACCATCAGAATCAATTTCTTCTGCCTTGTACTACAAGGAACACATTTTGTTCTTGTGGGAAGGATGCCCAGTGTAAGCACAGTCTACACAACCCACTGAATTTAATATTCTACTCATTTTAAGATTTCTACTGAGAAAAAAATCCAAGACCCCTTGTACAGTTTGTCTACTGACAAAAACAAAATCTCCTTTCCACTACCAGTACCTTACATCTGAGTTCATATTAGAGGTACAAAGGGAAATGTTGTGCCATACATTAACTACAAATAAATGCCTTCTGGCATTCACATGACCACCCCAATATCTTACCTTTCAGTAACAATTTGCTTACACGTTTTGCAGGAGCAAGGAAGCATGAAATGACTTGTCCCTCGCGTTATAACAATGACAAGAGAGTTCCCAGCTTGTGCTAGATCTATCATTTGTATTTGAAATTTAAGCAGCTGAATTCCAACAGCACCAACTCTTCCTCTGAAATAGTTTACATTTGTGTGCAAACACTTGTGTTTTTTTTTTCTCACTCAGTATAAAACCGGACATTCAGCTTAATATGATTTCCAGGTTTCAAGTACTGCTCTGTTTCTCCAGTTGCTAGGATGCTATTTGAACAATACTGTGCAGCAGCTGCTGTACAGTTATTTGGAAAATAATAATAATAATTAATAATAAATAGCTGCGCTCTCACATCCCAAGACAAGAACTTATCCTGGACTAATCCTTTTAATTACTGATGGCAGACAGGGTGACCTGCCAGCACCACCTCCTGGTAAGCAGATACTGAGCTCAGTGAGCACCTGTCCTCCCGCAATGCACGGAGTGAAGGAGGCGTTCACCTGTGTCTGAGGAAAGATTAATTGCTACTTTATAATCCTCATAAACTGGTACGCTGCCATCTGTTTTCACTACAGTGCACATATAACAAGAAAGATTATTCCTTCATTTTCAAATTCCTCACACTGCTGTTTCACAGAGACTCTTGGAAGTTTTTGGTAGGGCTTTTGTATGAAGATGTAGAACTGCTCTGCCTTTTGACTTGACTTCTGGACTCACTGCTGTTAACAGAGCTGATGTGAGTGTAGAAGTTTGCTCCAAGAGCAATTCCCTGCTGACAGAGCACCCTGCCCAAAGCCCTCTGGATCCTCTTTGCCTATGGTCTGCTACCTCTTTCCCTGCAATTATAGAATCACAGCATATCCTGAGTTGGAAGGGATCCACAAGGATCATCAGGTCCAAACTCTAGCTTCACACAGCAACACCCAAAATCAAACCCTATGTCTGACAACGTTCTCCAAATGCCCCTCAAACTCAGGCACTTGGGGCTGCTCCCACTGCCCTGGGCAGCCTGATCCATGCCCACCACTCTTTGGGGAAGAATTTTTTCCTAACTCCCAACCTGACCCTCCCTGACACAGCTCCATGCTGTTCTCTCAGGTTCTGTCACTGTCACCAGAGAGCAGAACTCAGCACTGCCCCTCTGCTCCCCTCATGAGGAGCTGTAGGCTGCCATGAGGCCTCCCCTCAGCTCCTCTGCTCTGGGCTGAACAAATCAACCATCTATCTGCACTTCAGTAAGGCCTTTGACATGGTCCCTATAACATCCTTCTCTCCAAATTGGAATGATACGAATTTCATAGGTGAACTGTTCTTTTTAAGAGGAACTGGTTGAGAGATTGTACCCAGGTAGTCATGGTCAATGGCTCAATATCTGGATGGAGATCAGTGACAAGTGGTGTCCCTCAGGGATCAGTACTGGGACCAATGCTCTTTAACATCTTCATCAATGACGCTGACAGTGGGAGCAATTGCACCCTCAGCACATTTGTGAATGACCAAGCTGTGTGTTGCAGTCAAGACACCCAAGGGATGGGATGCCATTCAGAGAGACCTAGACTGGCTCAAACGGTGGGCCCAGGAGAACATCACGAGGTTCAACAAAGCCCCGTGTAAGGTCTTGCACCTGGGTCGTGGCAACCCCCGCTATCAGTACAAGCTGGAAAGGATTGACAACAGCTCTGCCAAAAAGGACCTGGGAGTGCTGGTGCATGGGAAGCTGGACATGAGCCAGTGATGTGCCCTCACTGCCCAGAAAGCCAACAGCATCCTGGGCTGCATAAAAAGAAGCATGGCCAGCAGGTCAAAGGAGATGATCCTGCCCCTCCACTCTGTGCTGATGAGGCATCACCTGGGCTGAGGCCTCACCTGGAGTACTGCATCCAGATGTGGAGTCCTCAGTACAGGAGAGACATGGACCTGTTGGAGCGCATCCAGAGCAGGGCCACAGAAGTGATCTAAGGGATGAAACACCTCCCCTGTGTGGACAGGCTGTCATATCTGAGGCTGTTCAACCTGGAAAAGAGAAGGTTATGAGGAGACCAGAGAGTGGCCTTTCAGTAAAGGAGGACTAGGAGAAGGAAGGGGGCAGACTCTTTAGCAGGGTCTATTGTGGTAGAACAAGGGGAAATGGTTCCAAACTAAAAGAGGGGAGACTTAGATTGGATATAAGGAAGAAGTTTTTTACAAGAGTGGTGAGGCATTGGAATAGATTGCCCAGGGAGGTGGTGAATACCCTGTCCCTGAAGACATTCAAGGCCAGGTTGGACGGGGCTCTGAGCACCATGATCTATGTGTAGGTGTCTCTGTTCATTGCAGGGAGTTGGACGAGATGGCCTTTTTAAAGGTCCCTTCCAACTAAAATGATTCTATGATTCTATGAAACCAAAGGACTTTTGTCCTCTAGACCCTTCACTATCTTTGTAGCCTTTCTTTGGACACTCACTCTCTAATAGTTTTATGTTCTTTTCATACTGTGGTGCCCAAACCTGCACACAGTAAGCTTCCGCAAACAGGCCTGGGGACCTGGTCTAGTGTTCAGAGCTCAGGAATAGAAAGGTTTTATTCTTTCCATGTCTTCCTCCAATATGAAGCATACCTCTGCACTGTCACCCCATCTCTATCTCTTTAAAGATTTCCAGGTTGTCAGGATAGAGTTTCTTTCATAGGTATGTGAGCACAGCAAGGAGATCCTGCTTTGGTGAGAAAGTTTGGACAATAATGAAAGTCATTTTAACTTGAATCTAGTCTTGTGAATGGCAGAAAGCAGTGCTCCTGTATCTACTCTCAATGCCCAGCAGCAGACAGCCTGGTGGTACAGGAGGATATCCAAAGGCTTCAGTCTCACACGACTGTGTATGAGCAGCGTCACACAGGTTTGCAGCTCAGCTAAACCTCTCAGGACCATAATGACTGAAGTCGTAGTTCTGTTCTGAACTGAAAGTGCACACTTCTATCCAACACCTTTAGGCATTAAAATCCTATGTGTTACTGCATTTTCTGTCCTACTTTACTGCTATTTGATGAACTAGGATGATCAGTTGTTGAAATAAAAAACACAATTAACACATTTTTTTCAAAGAACTGAAAAGCAGCAGTCTCATCAAAGCACTGAGTATGACAAGTACTGAGATTTTCTTAAACCGAAAAAACACAGATGGTCTGGCAAACTGCTTGGCAGTTATGCCTTTTCTCTGGCTAACCGAGAAACTGATCAAATGGCTCATGCTTTAATTACATTCCTATTTTCAAACCCCAGTTCTAATGTTTTTTAAGGATGTAACAGGCTGTGCTATTAATTTTTTCCCACAAGTGAGTAGGGAGTTGTTTGTTTTCCTATACTCAGATATGTCATGATCTCTACTACTGAAAAACAACTCCAGTATTGAAATCAAAGCATCAAGTATTCAGAGTGAATCACATCCAAGTAGAAACATAAAATCACAGAATATCCTGAATTGGAAGAGACCCACAAAGATCATCAAGTCCAGCTCCTGGCTCCACACTGGAACATCCAAAAATCAGACTGTATCTCTGAGAGAGACTCTGAGAGAATCCAGACTCTCCTTGAAATGCAGCACTTGAGGCTGTGCCCACTGCCCTGAGCAGCCTGTTCCATCTCCACCACCCTCTGGTGAAGAACCTTTCCCTAACCCCCACCTGACCCTCCCCTGTTGGACATCAGCAAAAAGGTTCTTCATCTTTTCATGTATTTTATTTTCAAGTTGATACCACACTGCAGAGATGACATTTAGTTACAATTAAAATTTTAAAAAGTTAGAAAAAATTCAGCAGATTGGTAAACATGTTGTGTGTGCCTCAAGTAAGGAGAAGGCATGGGCAGTCCTTGCAGTTGCTCACCGCAGAATACCACACAAACAATAGAACAAGCATTGCTACTTAGTACAAAATAAATGTAATTCAAAATTAGGAGTGGTAACTTGGAAAAAGACTTGCGAAAGGCTCAACAAATCATTTTCAAAACACTCAGTTACTAATACTACATTTATTTGATGGCTCCAGATGCAAGAACCAGTGCTTAGCAACAGATTAGTGATGACCAACTCTGAGGAGTGTTTCAGGTGAGAGGAAGGAAGGATCTATTATCACAAACTGCCCTATATTCTGATCTTTGTACTCTCTCTTTGATTCTCTCCATGTTGTTCCCCCTCTCAGCTATTAATTTAGCAACAACTAAGTTTTCCTATTCTCCGAAGTTTGAATATAGGTGAAAATTGTCCTGCACCTAACTCCAGATATCTCTAATGTACCACAGTAGCACCCAGTGGCCGCATCATGATCTTCCCATTCACCATCAATCAGTTCAAACCTCAAGGCATCAATATGGACCACCTCCTTAAGACCCCATCTTGTGCTGCCTCCCCTTATCTTGTTGATGAACCCAGGGTGGTCTTCATGAGCTGATCTGCCTTTTTTTCTATGATGACTTCACTGCTCATGGGAGAGACTGGAAGGGAGGAAACATACACAGTGTAACAGCATAATTCCTTTCCTATTCTCAGGACAATAAAAGTTGTTCAGAAAAAAAAAGCAGATGTTTAAGAAAGTCAGGCTTGAAATACAGATCATCAGGCCTGAGCAGAAGACTGAAGCTAGGAAACTACTAAAAATATTTGTGCGGGGAGAAGCCATTAAGGTTACACATGCTTACAATAAACCCTTGATTGTAGATGTCTATTTCACCCCTTTCTCTCCAATGATGCAGAATTTCACTTCTGCTGTACACAGGAGAAAAGAGCTATCTGTACATTTTACTTCTAACCTGCAAAGTCCTATAAAATAAAACTGTCTCCACACTGCATAGGTAAGTATTCTGGCTTACGCTTCTCAGAACAAGATGCTTATCTATTAAGTAGCACTAACAGTGCACATCTGCTCCAGCAAACAAAATGGACCACAGTCCATCCTTGGCTTTGTTACAGAACAGCTTGCATTTCTGCAGCTAAGCTTTCTGCCCCTCAACAACAGAACAACCTTATCTATATCATCTGTTAAGAATGGTCCATGGCTCATGCTATTCCCTAAGCACCTTTGGTCTTACACAAAGAGTGCTTGTTGACCACAAAAACTGTCCCAGAGAAAGTGCTGATGACTCATTAGGACTGGGATCCACTCAACTTACCCCCTTACTTAATGAATAACACCATGTCCATAGCCCCAAGATCGCAACGTCCATCTGCTTCCATAATATAGCAACTGCATTTTACAGGGATTTTATTAAACTAATCAGTCACCATTTTAGAAAGAGTGTGAGCTTTTCTCCCTCTGATGCTGAAATGACCAGAGCCCTGGAGTAGAAAAACTGTCTCCTCAGAGCATCCCACAAGGCATGCAAGATTCACAGACATTTATGACCAGATACCTCTTTAAAGTGGAAAATTCAAAGCCTATAATTTGAAAATAAGTCTACAGCCAGCTCATGGAGGAAAGGCATGTCCTTTCCTCTAGTCCTGTTTTCCCAACCAGTAACACTTTATGGCTTCTCTGGCATCCAAATCCCTTTCTTCCACAATCTTTGAGGCCTGCCCAAGAGTCTGTTCCCTACAGAAAGCATCTGAAGTGCTTCTTTCTTATAATATGTGCCTGTGCTGCAGGTTTACTGTCAACTCTTCCTTCTCCAACCCCACTGGCCACATCTTGGCTCTGAAAGCTTCTTTCAGCTGAATCAGCCCAGCAGCTCTTAGGGGAGAGGGATTCTCCTCTCCAGCAACTTCAAATTTTGACCAGGCTGTGCCAGCCAGCGTGGGATAATTAAGCAGCCTTGCACTCTTCTGCCTGTCCACATGTTCTACAAGAAAATTCTCAATGTAAGTACTAACACAGTAAACATTCATAGCCTCTGTTTTGTACTGCCATGCCTCACCTGCAACACTGCTCCAGATCCTCACCGCATTCTCAATTAATTGATTTCTTCTACTTAATCAGCCCAAGGTTCATTTTTGGGCAATTCATATCCTATTGTTATTTTGGGGATTAGGTACCAAGTGGTGCAGAAGGGCTAGGTACTGAACAAAACTCATTTCCCAGAATCTCACATTGCCTAGAAAATCTCTGGATGCTATGGAACCATTGTTCACTTGTTGCAATGATTCCTCACCATTTTCCCACCAATCTCTCTGAATTTAAAATAAACACTACCTTTTTTTTTTTTTTTAAGTAAACTCTTTTTGTGTGTATGTGTGTATGTGCGTGTGAGGTCCTCAAGATTTCCCACTGACAGAGCAACTTCTGAGCTCAAAAGCAGCAGCCCACTGCTAGGTATCAACTTGTGAGCTATGTCAGGCTCTATACAGAAAGGCACCTGAGAAAGAAGGGCCAGTAACCTCATCTGCGAATCCCATAGTGTAGATCCACACAGATTTACTACCTTGGATTTGGGAACAGTATACGTGCTTTTGCATAAATCAGTGTCCAGTTAACAAAGGCTGCAATGCCCTAGATGGCTGCAGGCAGCAGCAAAGTCCACCTTGTCTCTTTTCCAAGACAAAGCAAGAACAGGTAACCAGACCAAACAATTCATCCTTTCATCTTGTCAGAGAATTTCAGAGTTGAATAGGAAAAGATCTGTCTATAATGATCTGCTGAAAACAGAAATATCACTGAAACCCCTTATTCCAAGTAAGCTTTTAAATGACTTTAAGCTTTATTGCCAAATTGCCCTGAAGACACCTTAGTATTACATGGCATGAGTTTGTTGTCCATGACATTTATTGTAATTCCTGCAGCATGACAGCTTGCTTTAGTGTCTGCAGTGTGATTCAAGAATGGAACAAAGCACAAACAAATGTTAATGTGCCATATGCAAACAACATTTAAATTTGCTGTTGGCAGCATAATTCAGAGCATTATTCAGGAAAACTCCAGCCACGACCCTTATCAAAAATGTCAGTCTGCAGTGAAGTACTTGCATCTATATGAAAATAAGTAAATCTGCAGGCTTTTTCAAATTAGCTTTGTTTGGGATACGGGTTTTGTTCCCGTTTTTGTTCTGCTCCAGTTTTGTTTTACTTATGGCTACTTATATAATCTTGGAATATACCAGATTTATTAACAAAGTATTGAATTGTATATTTTATACTGTGACCAAGGTGGATTTCATCCACTGCAATGATTACAGAGCAAAAAATTAATTTCACTTTTAAGTTCGGAATTTCACATAACTTATGAGACAAGTCATCTCAGAGGCTAACCCTGATAGGGCAGAATCTTTGCTTTTACAAATAGACACTGCTCTCTTAAGTAAAAGTGAATCTATTCACCAGTATTTAAAGAATGAGACTTTTTGGAAGGAGTGTTGAGTTAAATGCAACGTGCCTATGTATAGAAGAGCAGGGAGTAGTGGGGGCAGAGTGCACCAAGAGGGGTAAGCTTAGCCAGAGTCCATTAAATCATTCTGTGTAGGAGTTATTCTACAGGAAAAATCAGATGAATTAACACACTGACTGGCAAGTCTGATTTCTGATGAAAGTTCATTTCTAGGAGAAAATCTGTTGGAACTGTAAAATAAGTCTTTAAATCTGATCTGATATGATAATATAGCCAGCAGAGTTTACAGTCCCAAATGTTTTCTAATAAGACTGAGGCAATTCATTCTGATAACCTCAAGTAGCAATACACAGTATTCAACATACTGAATGCTAAACTAAAACAGCAGATTCCTGGGGAAATTGTGGATGAGGATAATTCAGCAGCTGTAGCACTCTTTTCTTGTAAAGGAGCAATGAAGAGGTTCCCAGAGAGCTCAGCCTTGTCTCTCCTCTGGCAGTGAGGAGGAGATCACCACACCCCTAATGTGTAGTCTACCAGATGTAACCATTATAATACACCAAACTGGTCAAACACTAACCTTCTGATGTCATCAAAACAAAAGTTTTCAGTCTTGTTGAAACAGAAGGTAAACATTAACATTAGGATCCAAGGAGGCAGCATGAAGCTGCATCAGAAGAAGTTCAGATTGGATTTTAGGAAAAGATTCTTCACTGAGAAGATTGTTAGGCTCCCTAGGGCACTGGTCATGGCACCAAGCCTGCCAGCATTTGGACAATGCTCTCAGACATATGGTTGAATTTTTAGGTAGTCTTCTGTGGAGCCAAGAGGTGGACTCGATGGTTCTTTTGGGTCCCTTCCAACCCTAGACTGATTCTAGGGTTCTATGATTTTTCCCAGTGGCTTTTTATGATGCTGTATCATATACAACTTCTTGATGATGCTATATTGTCAGCACTATATACATTTGTGCGTACATACCCTGTGAGTGTGTGTGTGTGGCCAGAAAACTCTTCCTTCAAAGGTTTTTCAAATAGCAACAACAGGATATAATTATCTCTCTTTGGTCTGATTCTTCTAGTGTTTTTTTTTTCTATCCAAAATAAAATGCAGCCAGCACATTTAGTTCCATAAATATTCATCACCGGTATCTGTATAATGTTTATTCCTAACTGGCTGTGCTGGGGAGAGGGATATTTACTTATGTGTTCTGTATTCATCAGTGCTGTGGCACTATAAATTAGTCTTTAAAATCTGGAAAGTTTTGTATAGTTCAGGTGGATTTTGTTCATACTGTGATGGAAGTCCAATCATATTTTAAGGTTTGTTTTTGCTATGCTGGTTTTCCTAATGTGATTTTTATGTTAGGACAAAGATGGTAAATCAGTGTTCAGTATTATTGTTCCAGGTAAAAGCATAACATCCTAACAAATACAGACCTTGATCTTTAAGTCTATGGCTGATGAATTCATTTTCATGAACCAGATCAGCACAGCTGGACACAAGATGACCCGCATCTATTGATTAGAGAATCTCAGACAAAAGAGATCCTCACAGCTTGCAGAATTTGAAATCCTAAAGATTGCCATCAAATAATCTTAACTTTGCCTTTTTATCTCAGAAAGAGGGCAGATCTAAGCACTGTGGAGAAGTACATATGAGAACAGCAGCAGGGTTCAGACACCAGTTCCAATACTTGGAACTGAATCTGCTGCCTTCCCACTGACAACAAGCCAATGACAGCACTCACTAAGCTTGTACAAGTCTCAGAAAAAGAAATCCTCAAGTCACTGCAAGTGAAATTCTTTCAGTCCTTGGCGAAAAAATATTGAAATGACGATTACTATATGACTCAAGGATTGATACTACAAGAAAAGCTTTGGGACATTCAGTCACTGAAAAGCATCCACAAAATATTGCCTCTTCAGTACATCTCTGTAGATCTCTCACTGTCAGAGAATGAGGAGATAGATAGCCCCTAGATACTGAGGCTAACATAAACGGAAAGGCCTTAAAAAAAAGGAGGGAGAGGGTTCACATATAGCTTTGTCATTTCCTTACTTGGTCTGAATATACACAAAGCAAATCCAGTTCAAATGAAGGTGATAAAAGAGCATCAAAAAAGTTCTACTTCCTGCAGAAAGAAGCTGGTTACAGTGGTTAGAGTTGTAGTCGAATGTGCAGTCTACCTAGATAGTTAAACACAAAATTCTGTAGCTCATCCACATAGACTTTGTTTTAAAATCAGTAAGAATTACTTCATGTGAGAGCTGATCTCTGGTTTACTCCTTTTCCTATTTACAGCAATGTCACTTTATGCACTGTTCAGAGTAGCCTTGCTTGGAACATACACTAATTCTGGGAACATCGTGCTATTAATTTCTCATGGATTTAACTCTCTCATTTATTTGCAATCACTGCAATCCCTCTTTGCTCATCTTAGCAGGCAATCCATTTGCTCTGCATGTAGGACCCACCATACAGCCAGACACAGTCACTGTGACAGCAAAACTCTGCCTGATCTCTTCTGAGAAGAGTTACACATCACTCAGCTTACAGGCCACTTAGCAAGGGCTTGAACTAGCTGTGGATATACTAGACTTTGAAGCCTTGTGCAAGAATTGGAGGGAGTGTCAGTGAAAAGAACGAAGTGTGACCTCTAGTTTCTTTCATCCTGTGGGCATTAGGTCAGGATCTGTTTTAGCCTTACAGCATATTAAATTAATTTGTTTAATTGTTACTTATAATGATATCAAGGTGTTTTGTATACATCGTTCTTGAGGTGCCCCAAAACAATGCATGTGTTGCACCATAATCTGTACTTTTAAAATTTATTTCAAAAGTCTGCATTGTATCAGCTCTTTATTGTTCCAGTTAGGAACAAACAGAAGGAACAAGAGTTCTCTGTTGTCTTTTACCCAACCAGTATACATCAGATGACACCACATGCAATCTAGTAAAAAAACATCACATAACACAACTCTCTTGTATGACTGTAACTCTCAAGTTTATTAAAATATGTGAAGAATAAAAAGTAATTATTGAAATCACAACTCAGATATTTGGCTGCAATAGATTTCATATCGCATGATATCTCACGACATGTTGTTTTTACTAAGTGATCTGAGACCCCTGTGCACAAGAAACATGCCCGTTCTGTGGTGCCTCAGTCTTTAGGAAGACTGTTCAAGCAATCCTTTGGATGGTGTGCAAGCAAAGCAAGATCTTTGGAGAGTCATCTTCCGTTGTGAAAAGAGAGAAACTGTCTCCTGTTCGGGGAGTAACATTCTCTCCATTCATCTCTTGCAGAGCTCACCTCAAACCATGTGGGAGCTGAAGGCACAGAAGGCTGTTCCCGTTACTTCAGGTAGGTGAGCAGAAATGTACTTTAACAACAACCTTCGCCTCGTCAGACGTGATACACACAGACTGGGAGATGGGTGGCTTGGATCTTGTTCTCACAGCCTGTATTTGTCTTTTGTTCAGACCTTGTACCTCTAGTAAGTGCTTTTGTTTGCTTGTTTATAACACAGCCATTGATTTTTCAGATTCAATTGAACTTCACACTGAACTCTCTCTGTACACGCTTCTATCTTCAGTTTCTTCCTACAGGATATATAAATTAATGGCTTGATCAGGGAGCAATATGGTACCTGATCTTTGTGATTAAGGAGATGGAAGAAGATCCCTGAAAGGCTTACTTTTGGGACAAAAATAAACAGGAAGGCAACCTTTTAGTTAATGAAGATGTGGAAATGATGAATAAAACCAGTGAAAGCGGTGGAAAACTAATTTCCACGGACAACTGTTTTTTTGCACCACTTCTCTTGAGACATTTCTATACACATATTTCTGTGACCATGAAGGAAAAAGTGGTGGTTCAAGGATTTCTTCTCAGACTGAAGGATTTGTTGTAGAAAGGGAATAAAACTCTCTGCTTCTCACTTGATTAACTGAAGAAAACATCTTTGAGAAGTCTATTTTTGGATCTGACCAAAGCCTCCCTAAAGTTATTAATCAATCAGAATTAATCTTTCTCCTTTAATTGCAATTACTACTTTCTATATTTAAAGGAAACATATTTAAAATTATTTCACCATGTCAAGAAAAAAAGTAATCTGAGGTTTTGGGGATCACAGAATCATAGAATTGTAGGAGTTGGAAGGGTTCTCTAGCGATCATCTAGTCCAAACTCTGGCTAAAGTAGGTTCTCTACAGCAAGTTGCTGTAGAGGAAAGTATCCACATGGGTCTGAATATCTCCAGAAAAGGAGACTCCACAACCTCTCTAGGCAGCCTGTTCCAGTGCTGTGTCCCTCTGACAGTAAATAAGTTCTTCCTTTCTGTGTTCCAGTTTCTGCCTATTGCCCCTTGTTCTATTGTCACCTTTCACCAAGAAGAGTCTGCCTCCAACAATTTGACTCCCACACTTTAGATATTTATGAACAGTTATGAGATCCCCTCTCAGCCTTCTCTAGACTGAAGAATTCTATGTCTCTCAGTCTTTCCTCATATGGAAGTTGATTCAGGCTCTTAATCATTTTTGTGGCCCTCCACTGGACTCTTTCTAGGAGATTCCTGTCTTTTTTGAACTGAGTAGCCCAGAACTGGACAGAGTACTCCAGATGTGGCCTCACCGGGGCAGAGCAGAGTGGGAGGATCACCTCCCTCAACCTGCTAGCCACACTCTTTCTAATGCACCTCAAGACACCACTGGCCTTCTTGGCTGCAAGGGCACACTGTTGACTCATGGTCATTGTTCACCAGGACATCCAAGTCTTTCTCTGCAGAGCTCCTCTCCAGCAGGTCAGGACCTAACCTGTACTGATGCATGTGGTTATTCCTCTCCAGGTTCAAGGCTCTACACTTTTTCTTGTTGAATCTCATCTGGTTCTTCTTTGCCCAGCTCCCTCATCTGTCCAGGTCTTTTTGAATGGAAGCACAAAAGTGAATCAAACATGTAAAAGGAAATTGTGACTCTGAGTATGTCAGTGGGAATTCTGAAGTACTTAAGTTACTATAAACAGAAGAATGAACAAAGTGCATTTGAAACCCATCACTCAAAGTGATCCAGAGGAACCCTCTCCTAGGCCTGTTCTTCAGCCTTCAATTTCAGGAACAGAGGCTGATAGACACTAACTATCTCAGGACTCTTTAGATGAACATGATGAGAAGAGAGATTACCTTCAGAATGCTCTGTCTGAACATACACAGAGATTTGTTATTTGCATCCCAGTCAGTCTGGGACTACAGACAGGAGATTTAACCCATTTAGTTTTACTTGGTTCAATTTTTGTTACTCAACCCAAAGTCATTGCTAAAACACTACAGCAAAAACTCCCTCATTCTATTTCTGCATCTCATTATTGCTCCTGTTTATCTCTGTTCCCTTCTGAGGAACGTGATGTCTCTTATCTCCATTAAATCTAAACAATGACTCAACCTGCAATGACAACACAAAGCTAGAAGATAATGTCCTAAGCCCATTCTCAATAGCATCTGCAAAGGAAAGGTCTCTAGTAGCTGTAAGAAGATAAGAACACAGAGAAGATGATTCAGCTAGCGAAGGACCAGTCTGTCACTATTTCCAAGTCAATTTCTGTTTAATTACAAGATGCTTTCTAAAAGAGAAATTCTACCAAATTTAATAAATATAAACTTCAACACGAAGCTAAAAATGGTCTGCTTATGGAATTTCTTCAATTTCCTTTCCAGCATGCCCTGTTCTTTTACTTCTTCATTATGTAACTGTCAGGCTGCATGTTTTCATTTTCATTCTTCAAATGAGAAAGACTGTCATCCTTGTCAATCAAAAGATCGTTGGATCTGTTGTGTCCTGCCTCATTAAAATATACCCGGTCAAATATATTCAGTCTACAACCATTATCTTCACTGTTTTCTGAATTTCCTCTACCACCCATAAGCATTTTTAAACATCTCAAATTATCTTATATTTGATAATGTGACTATGAAATTCCCCTTTTGGAGGTAATCCAGCAATAGGATTCTAAATCAAATTTGGGCTTCTTGCCCTGTCCACAAGTCTTGTAAACGATCAGTTTCTTCTCATGGGAAACCAGCTTCAAAAGAGCTATTGCAGAGAAGTTCCTTTAGGATGTATAGGAAGGTGTTCTGCAGAAAGAAAACAGTAACCTTACTTTTCTCTTAGCTGGAAGGTATTGAAGCTTGCAAAGCATGAATTAAATGCTTCTGAAGGCTCAGCCAACCAAACTCGTATTCTCGAAGCCTCTCTCCTTTTCAGTTACGATTGTATCTAGAGGGAAACCAGGTCAGCTCCCTCAGTTCCTCTGGCAGGTGAACAACTTGTTCCATCGTTTTTCTGTTGTGTGGTTGGAAATCAAAAGGAATGGTTTTCTGAGAGGAAGCTGGTTGTGTATGCATTAATCATAGCAGTTTGTGGGGGAATCTCCTCTGAGGCCATACAAGGAAAGGGGAAGAAAGCATCTATTTCAGGATGTAAGCCCTTAGGGACAAAATGCAAACACAAGTCAAGGCAAACATTTGCCTTGCTGGTGAGTGTGGGCTGAAGAAGAGCTTGCTGTAACACACCCCAGCAGTGGGACATGAAAGAAGCTGTGTAGGGCAAAATTTTTCAGACTATTTCAGCACATAAAAATGCAATCAGAGGCCAGTGAATTACAAAAAAAACATTGGAACAATTTGGGTGCTTCATATCTGCTTACTGGAAATCCCTATCTGGTTCTACTAGTGCTTCAGTGCTTGTAAATTGGGCTGATCATCTGAGCATTAGGTACCCAGAAATGCCCAGAGTTAAGCATGAAAAACTGGTCTCAGAAACCTTCCTTCGATGTAGAGCCCAGGTAACTGGGAAAACTGCAGCAGCTGTTGCAAGACAGCCTTCCCCATCAGGTGCCTCTTCTGAGCCCATTGTCACAAACTTTGTGTGTTGTAGCATGAGCATATGGGTTAAGAGGATTTCAAGAAATACTATCAGTCACTGCAAGGAGTGAGGGCACAGCACAAGAAGAAATGTGGTTCTAGAGTAGATATCAGTGACTTGTAATTTAAATACTGAAGCTGAATTAAAATCTCAGTATGCCTCTCTGCACTCAAGAAGTCTTGGTTTCCTACTTCACTTCACATGCACTAAACACAGCGTATATAAGTGGTGATGGCCTCATTGTTGATCATCTGCCCATAATTTTCATATTCACTCCTCCATATTGCCATTATGTCATAGTTGTTCACCTTTATTTTAACCTTTGGTTTCCAATCATGGTATTTTGATAGTATCACGAAACAACCAGAAGACTCTAAGCTCAGAACGATGAAGTGAACAGTAGTAACAATAGGGGCTGGTACAATGGTGCTTCATGATATTCACTCTGAGAGCAGGAAGAAATATATCATCTGCCATCATCAAAACTGACAACTACTCTCACCACAAAACTCCTGACTACTGAGAGGGATGTCACCGCACTCTGCCCTTGGAGTCTCCATCCCACCACTCCACAATCCTGCAGCTACAGAGACCTAGTATTTACTAGGATTTTAAAATAACTTCAATTCATCACAGCTGCAGCCTGGAACTCAAAGCAAACCAGACAATGTTCCAGGAATTCATTTTTAAGAGAATCTCATGTCATTCTTTTATTTAAAGAGATTTGTTTGAAGGTGCCCTTGTAATTGTACATGGTCACATACAACCGCTGTTTCAAGATTGCTGGGATTTTATATTACCATTAATCAATAAAACACATATTAACTAAGTGCTTCATTGTGCTCTCGCATGATTTATTAGGCCTTCCTTCATTAAAATGTTTGATCAGGAAAGTAATTAAACAGTGAACTGTGGCAGCAACACATACTTTGCATCAATTATTAAAAGCATGTATCTTAGAATAAAAATGTGGTAATGAATGCTTGAGCTACCATGGGTTACACTTGATGTCAAATGATCTGAACTGTTCATATCACTAATCCTTGGCTTTCCCACATATGAACAAACAGTGACAGTGGTAAAGACAAGCATACTAAGTTTGTTTCCAGCACTGCTACTTTAAATAACAGCAAATAAGGAGTGAGCTCCTAGACCTGAAGTACTACACATGCATGTTCTATATATTAACATATGTTTTTAAGGGAATATTGTGCCTTTCGTTAGCTTCATTATCAATCACTGAGTATACTCATAACACATCTGGAATTTGATGTGTTGAACATGGAAGATGTTAGTAATGTCTCTATGGATAAAGAAGAGTTAGATTCCCTGTGTGGAATTCTAATAATTTTTAAAGCAATTTCCTTTCTTGTTTTTCAAAATGCATTGTTCCTGTGCCACTGTGGTTCATCAAAGCCCAGTTTATGCGAGTTGAATCCTCAGTTCCTTAGCAGACAACAGTGCTGCTTACCTGGGTGAATCTCACTCCACACACATTCCACTGTCAGATACTGAGAATTATGAGAGCTGCTCTGGAAGTAATGCCTCCTGTTTTATGCTGTTGGCTCACAGTGTCAGAGGTGGATGTTGGTGGCATGGCAGTAGAGGTTGAACCTTCCCACCAGTATCCCATTACATTTGGTTACCATGTGATAGGTGACAGCAGAGGGGCAGTCTGACACAATGGTGTTTGACATGGAAGGGCAGATGAAGCAAAGGTGTGCAATTAAAATTCTCCATGAGGAAAAAATGGCATACAGTGATGTTCATTGGTGCTTTCTGGACACTGATGGAGACCAAACAGCAGATGCGAACACAGTGAGGCAGTGGGTGATGCCTCAGCATTTCAGCAGTGGCAACAGTGACAGTGGGTCACCTCCACTGCTGTAGATTTTTACAAGTGGGCCATGCAGGCTCTTGTTCATCACTGGTGAAAATGCGTAGCTCATGGTGGTGACTATGTTGAAAAATTATATTTTGTAGCTGAGAATTTGCTCTATCAAATAGTGTTATTTGTGCTCTTTGTATCTGTTGTAATTTCCATGGAAGTAAATAAAAGAAATTACTTTCAGAGCAACCTATATACATTTATTGCATATTTGCTTCCCTCTTGGTTATTTTTGAGGAAAAAATTCTCATATATTTGTCATTTTCAGCAGAAGAAAAAAAAGAGTAACCAACACTTACCCATTAAGAGGGAAGCACTCGGTTCTTCTTTTAATCAAATGCCATATTGCTAATTAAAACTTCCTCTCTCTATCATAATCTCCACCATAATCTGAGACTGAGACAATAATCCATCAAACACTTTATTTCATAAACTTCATAGACTCCTCCAACCTTAGACCCTGACTGTTTTGAGAAATACCACATTCCAGAACCATGCATTCACACTTGTGTTTGTCTTATTAAAATGCATAATTTTGAGAAGTAGCCTCCTCTTCATTCCCTGTTAATTACAGTCTACCTTCAGCCTTCTGCACCACCATAAAATACTTGGAGTGAATTTTCCCAGTGACAGTTTCATATATCGCTCAGATCATCTCCCAGATGTGGCCAGCCATGAGCTGATTAGCTTCTTGACCAACAGGACATTTGGAGGAATACATTTCTATAATGGGTTTTAGCTTGTGCCAGAGAAAGGGAATATTTCTATGCATGGGAGTTTACCATTTTTCATAAAATTGGCTTACAGCACACCATTGCCATCTGACTTACAAAAGACACGTTTGCTTCCATCTGGATGAGTTAGTAAGTTGTCTGCCTGCACCTATCGTTCACTTCTAGCTGACAACCACACATTATGCAAATCCCTGCACGCTGAAGGAAAGCAAAGATGAGCAGTAAGAAATCAAGGGTTTTCATGATCAGGGTACGTTTCTTAGAACTTCTCTGTTCCCAAACAGACCCAGTGCGGTCAGATGAGCATAGCAGTGATCCTCCTCTAAATAACTACTCGTTGTAACAGCCTTACTCTCATCAGCTCATGCTTTCCTTTCTTACTAAGCAAAAGTTTCTTTGTGCCTTATGCAGAAGCCAGAGCGCACATACCCTACATATGCCAGAACAACACAACAGCCCACTCCTGCTCTGGATGTACTAAAAAGAAATAAGGTGTCATTTTGAATAAAGGAAGGAATTTGAATTAAAATTATTCTGAAATCCATTTATTCCTTTCAGTGCTATTCCCACAACTGTTAAGATTTCTCCCGCTGTGAATTTACAAATATGTATATTCCACATGTACTCACAGTGTCATATTAAAATTTCAACAGGCTGCAAACAAAACCACAACCCAGTCCAATTCTCATTACAATATAAACAAGTTTTCTGCAGAATTCTCTAGCAGATTTCTATGCATTACACTACAGAGTGACAGTACAGGGATCTTTTGTAGTGTTTTGATACTACAGTACAACATGCTTAACTTTTATCATAGAATCATAGAATCATTAAGGCTGGAAAAGACCTCTGAGATCATCCAGTCCAACCATCAACCTATCACCACCATGTCCACTCAAGCATGTCCCATTAAGTTATATAACAGAAGATACAAATACAGTTTCAGACAGAAAGATTCACTTTAATCAACTTAACTCAAAGAATCCTCAACCTGTAGCACAGTAGATATATGAACTTCTGAGGCTAACCAGAGTTTGATATAGCCTCAGGGCTTCCTGATTTCGCATATTCTAGGGGTTGCTATTAAACACAATTTGGATAAAAAGACATTATCTGTAGGAAAAAAAGAGGAAGATAGTGAAAAAAGCTTTCTGTCTGCAAAACACACCATCCTTTCACACAAGAAAAGATAATTTAAGGACAGCGCCAGCCTTTATCTGCAATAAAGACTGAAACAGCAAGCTGCTATGAAAAATTAACTCTGATAAGTAGGCAGACACGCTTCTACTTGACCCACAGCACTCTCACTTGTTTCACCTTCCCCATGACTTGCTGAGACACTAACCCCCTTGTTCCGCGTTATCAGCTCCCAACCTTGGGCTGAGCTTTCAGGCTCTCATGCTGTTTGAACACCATTGGCGTCATACTTCAAAAAGTTGCCTTCTGTTATCTCAGACGCTTTGTGAAAGTCTAATTGCAGATGCTTTTCCCAAGTGGGCGCTGGAAACTGAACGCTTCATTTTATCATGTGCCAGCTTAGCTATAGCAAGCACTTGCTAAGTAGCTCACAGACCTGCCTGCTATATGCTGCAGCACATTTCCATTGTGCCTGAGCTTAGAGCAAAGTTGGAGTCCCTATTAGGTTAGATTCAAGTATTTATGTCATTACCGCAATGACTATTTTGCCTTTACTGCAGTCCAAGGTATGGACCTTGACAGCAAAAGCATTTTCCATTCAAAGCATTTTCCTAATGCTGAAAATGTAATGCTCCTTTCAGGATTTGGCAACAAAATCTCAAGCTACAGATGGGAAGAAGAATGACATTATATGGAAAAATATAGTCCCCTGAAGAGAAGACCCCACTCAGGTCAGATTGTAGGAGATTGCTTGTGCCATGATAGCTCCTCCAGAAGAGCTTCTGCTCCAGAAGCTCATCTCCTTGGGAGCATTTTCCTCATAAAGTTATTTTAACTCAGTGGTGTTTTGACCTAGATTTTTTCATCTTTGTCAGTACACAAGCTGACCATACAATGACTGAGCACTCAAAACCACTAGGTGACTTATCTTTCTGCTGTCTCAAAGAAAAGTATCCAACTTGCTGACAGAAAAACAGAAGTGGAATGTGGCTTGCATTTCTAATTCCATTTTTCTCATTATTGCAGTTGAAGCTGTTTGGCTGGTAAAATAGAGGAAACAGGAGCTTTAAGAGCCATTTATTATTAAAAGTAGTTGGAGAGAAAGCTCTTAAAAAGAAAAAAACAGAAGCTGTTGATCAATAGCCATTGCTTTCAGATGACTGCATGATAAGTTCTTTTTTCCCACGCAGAATTTGCTGGGGAGGTTTTAAACTACTGCACACTGCCACTGATAACTCCAAATCTATAAATCATCTCATCTATGGGAGTGCCTACTAGTTGTCTCTCTAAGGCACATACTGTTTCTCCAGGATGCCCAATTAACTGTGCATCTGAAGATCTATGGATCTCAAGGATCTCCCATACTCTACCTTCAGCAAGAGGTGAAGGAGTTGTCATCGTACTGTAACTGCATATCTATCAGGCTAATTCTTTGTCTCTGAAGTCAGGCAACTCAAAACTACAGTAGTCTCCCTGCTTTTCAGAGTTATTTATGTAGCAGTCTGGTTCTCAGATTGCATCAGGATGGCAGAGCAAATGTCTGTACTCTTCTTTCCCTCTGCTACAAAATATTGCTTGTTCACCAAGACAGTCAGCCTTCTGTCACCAGCAGAAGACTCAAAGGCTTATTTAAAAACAACAACAAACTCTGATTTTTTATGGCGCAGTTATTTGCAGGAGAAAGAAGATCCTATAGATTTAACCCACGTGCTGAACATTGATATTTCAGCCCTCAAAGAGCTCTTCTTCCTTCTAAATTGGGTAACTGTTGTTGTGAAATTCCATGCTGAGAAGCCTTAGGTGGATTTCTTTCCTTTAGTGCCCACATCCTAGTGTGCTACAGAAAGAAAAAAAAGTGCCATTTTTTTCTTTGCTGTTGCTGTTGTTTTTGTTGTTTTTTTTAAAGGATTGGTAGAATAATATCCAAGAGTAGCCTTTTCTCACACACTGAATCACCTTTAAGCATTTGTACTGCAAACATGACAAAAATCAGATCTCCTACTTTTCAAATCATTGTTCTTCCCTCCGCTCCTCAAGAATCAATGAAGGCAAAAGGCAGGTGTTTCTGAACCTGTACTCCTGAACCTAGATTGAACCCATTCTCCTTACCATGATGGAATGAAGATTAATGCACACTTTTATCTCTCAAATGGAATTGACAGCATTCATCTTAATGAACACTGGCAAGATTCAAACAAGTTTGTTTCAAGGAAACCATTTTATCAGCCATTTCTCATGAGAACACAAAGGTTGAAAACAAAGCCTAGCAGACAAAAGTGAGCATTATAGGACGACCTATTAGACTAGAACTACACTCAGAAATCTAGAATAGCTTCCAAAGACAAACATAATTTATTTGACTCTAGATCAACCAATAACACTATTTGATAGAGCAAATTCTCAGCTACAAAACATGATTTTTCAACATAGTCACCACCATGAGCTACACATTTTCACCAGTGATGAACAAGAGCCTGCATGGCCCACTTATAAAAATCTGCAGAAGTGGAGGTGGCCTGCTGTCACTGTTGCCACTGCTGAAGCGAACCACCCACTGCCTCACAGTGTTCACATTCACTCTTTGGTCTCCATCAACATTCAGCAAGCATCAGTGAAAGACATTTTTTACTCATGGAGGAATTTATGACACACCTTTGCTTCATCTACCCTTTCATGTCAGACGCCCTTTTGTCAGACTGCCCCTTTGCTGCCATCTGTCACATGGTAACCAAATGTAATGGGATACTGGTGAGAAGGTTCAACCTCTACTGCCATACCACCAACATCCACCTCTGACATTGTGGGCCAACAGCATAAAACAGGAGGCATTACTTTTGGAGCAGATCTCTTATATGGAAATGTACATAATGCCATCACACACTTCAGAATTATTTGGAAGACAGCACATGGTTGAAAGGCCACACTAAAGAGGACACATTCTGGGCTGCAGGAACTGAAGTGTGGGGAATTTTAGGTAGATATCCACCACAGGAAGAACCTTGGCCCTTAAGAACTGGCCTTTCTCCCCTCTGTTAATTTCTGAGGCTGACAACACCAAAAAACACTTGCATATTTTACAGAACCAGTAGGTCTGGCCAGAATACTTTCTCTTCTCTCTGGTCATAGGCAGAGAGGGTGATTTCTTCCCAGGTTTACTGACTCCAAATGAAACAGCATAGAGTAAGAGGGCCATAAGGAAGACAAAGATCTTTTGCCACGAGGCATTTTAAATCTGTAAAGATGAACACATGAATACAGAGTTCCTGTGCCTGAAAGCAATTCAGCAGTGTGACAGCCACCTGAAATAATGAGTAAGGGCCTTCCTCCTCCTTCTCAGCCTGCCCTACACTTCTGCAGTCCTGCACACACCCATCTCACATCAACTGCTCCCCAGGGGACTGTGATCCCAAATTCAAAAATGAGTCTGCAAATGGCATGCACCAAAAATGCAACTTTCATGTTATCGTCAAGTGTGGTCTACTGTGTAACAGCAAAAAGGACAAGCCTGGTGGATGAGAGAACTGATCCCAAGCTTGCTGCTCAAAATGATTTATTGCATGCTTCCTTTTAAATTCCTTCCATTTGTTTTGGAAGAATTTGTGCCATATAAAACAATATTTTGTTTCTAAGTGTAGTTATTTCTTCATAGGAATACAGGAGGGTATAGCCTTGTCTCTATTACTGCCTTTAACTGATTTTGTATTTCTACAAAATTCCAAAGTAAAAGTGTCAAAGTATTTTGCCAGCTTTTACTTTTCTGCCCACTTTTCTCATACTTTAGGGACAAATATTGCATATCTAATATTCATCCAAGTAATTAACTTCAGTTCCTTTTGCTGGCTACTTGTAACAGGTACTCCAAATTTTCTTTAAAATCCCAGACTCAGAGAACTATTTACAAAGACTTTAACATCTCTTCACATTCAGTGTTCAGGAAATCTGTATTTCCTCTGAGTGTTTTATTGAAGACATATCCCTCAAAAGAGGTAAGAAGTCCTTACAGGTCTGTCTGTTAGGTGCTTATGGTATTAAGTGCTGAATATTGTGCTGAAGTAGCGGGAAAATAGAAAAAAATGAATATTATTTTCCTTGTTTTTTTTTCCTTGTTTGTAACTCTACAATTTTTACAGTTCCTCATAAATTAATTCCTTTGACTTTGTCCATTCACCTTTTTCTTAACTATACTATGGTTACTATAACTATAGCTACTTTTACAACTCACCAAAGAGCAATGCAAACACAGATTAAGAATAAAAGTACCCAATGAAGTGTAGCATCAAGAATTTCTCATGCAAGCTACTGCCAAAAGTAATTCCGAGGCTCTTTTGTCAGCAAATGCTTCACAGCATGATAAAATGAAATCATTTAAGGCAGGCAGTCACAGACTGTAAAGGATATCACATATAACACAATGACATTTAAAGAGGCTTCAGAAGTTCTGTAAGTGCAACCTGTATCTGAGTCAAAGAATTATGTCTCAAACTTACAGCTGTACATTTTAAAATTTCGCTTCAATGTGACGTTAACTCCCTTTGGCTTCCTTGGAAATCATAAATCCATACAAATCAGAAGTTTAAATATTGTCAAGGTAATTATAAATGTAGTCATGTGCCTGGAGGGACTCTTAAGGTTCCTGATTCCTTTTAGAAACTCCATCATCAAACTGAGTAGAGGCTGGAATGATTTTTCCTTCTTCTGATGGAGATAACGCAATGATGAATACTATCAGAAATAAAACATCAGAAATCAGAAGTACAATGCTGGCTTTACTACTTTGCTTATTTCATTGTATGTAATTCTCAGACCCCATTCATCTCAGCTCCTTCCTATTATTTGGATGCAGACAGTTCTGCACAAAACAACAGTGAAAGGAATGAAAAACCGAAGGAGGATTTCTCCATATTGTGTTTTAGGTTCAGAACTGCAGCAGCTTCTCCATTGAAATGCCAGGGTTTTTTTGCTTCAATTTATTTCTCCAAAAGAAACTGAGACTTCTATAGAAAACATCTTAATAAAAAAAGGGGGCTCAAAAGTCTCAAAGGCTCTACTTGGATTTCTTGTAGGAAAAAAAAAAAAGTTGCCTTCTTATTAGTCTGTAAAATACTTCAAAAACTTTTCATGCTATATTGACAACTAATAACAGTAATAACGATACACTGACGTGGCTGATTTTAACATGCTTTAAAGAGTTTACAGCTTCATCCATGTGCCACTGTAATCAAGGTACACCTAACAGATTTGTATAACGTCATTAAAAATTATTGATGTTAAATGTAGAACAAACAGAATTGAGTCCTACTTTAAGTTAAAAGGTCTAAGGTCTAGAAGGAGATATAGAGTTTTCTCTTTTACGGACCCCATCTCCACAGTACTAAAAAGGATGGGAAAGAACACAGAAGAATACAAATGCACATCCATATATAAATGTGTGTATATTTTCTTCTGAATATGAGAACTGAATTAAGAGCAAAAGAACTGTGAGTGAGTGCGAGTGAGAGTATCCAGCCCTGGAGATCTCCAGAAGCCACCTGGACATGGGCCTGGCCCCCTGTTCTGAGTGTTTCTGCTGCGGCAGGCCTTGGACCTGATGGACCCAGAGGTCCTTTCTCATCTCAGTTACACTGTGATTCCATAGTTCTGTAAATTCTAGAACTAGGAACAATAAATCAACAACCAAATAAATACATAATTAAAAAAAAAAAAGAGAAAAACCTTAAATCTTACTCTCTGAAATACAGAGTGAAGATAAAATCTTCTTTCTTCCTTAGTAGTAGCATTGATTCAAGAGAAAGAAAGAAAAGAAAAGGGAAGGAAAGGAAGGAAAAGGAAATGGGAGGAAGGAAAAGAAGCCCAAGGGAAAGGGAAGGAAGGAAGG
>JANHGO010000046.1:25423861-25446613 GCA_024606505.1 Aquila spilogaster | reverse complement strand
TCCATGCAATCTTTCAGAGCAAAGTACAAACGTACAAATATACAAATGCTAGAACAAGCATTGCCTACTTAATAGAAAGTAATACAAAATTAGGAGAGGTAACTTGGAAAAATATTTGCAAAAGGCTTTAACAACTCACTTTCAGCACACTCAGTTACTAATACTGCATTTATTTGATGGCCACAGGTGCAAGTAGCAGCAGTCAGAAGCAAAGTGCAACAGGCAAGGCCAACCTTTAGGAATTTTTTGGTGAGAAGAAAGAAGGATCCTTTAGCACAGACTACCCTCTATCCTGACCTTTGTACTTTTGCTGATCTCTCTTCATGTTGTTTTCTTTTCAGCTATTAACTTAGCCCTGCAAAAATTCATCTTTACAGAGAATTTCACTATTTTTCATGATCTCCTAAATTGTGCATCACTTGTAGATTCCAGTCCTTTTACCATTACTATTGTCATTTTATTAGTGTTAGCATTATCATTATTAGTTTCTTTTTTTCTGTTCCATTAAACCGTTCTTATCTCAACCCACGAGTTTTACATTTTTTCCCGATTCTCTCCCCCATCCCAGTGGGTGGGGGGAAGTGAGAGAGCGGCTGCGTGGTGCTTAGTTGCTGGCTGGGGTTAAACCATGACAGAAACTTATCCCATTCTCTACACAGTTTAACAGTAAACCTCTTTTCCCATTCTCAGGACAAGAAAAATTGTTCACAGGAAGAAAGCAGATGCTTGAGACAGTCAAGCCTGAAATACAGGTCAGCAGCTTGAGCAGAAGACCAGAGCTAGGAAAGTACTGAAACTATTTGTGCAGGAAAAGCCTTTAAGGTTACACAAGCTTAGGATAAACCATTGGTCACAGCAGTCAATTTTACCCCTTTCTCTTCGGTGGTCTGGAGTTCCACTTCTGCTATATACAGGAGAAAATAGCTATCTCTACATTTTACTTGTTACCAGCAAATTCCTATAAAACAAGACTATCTCCATGCCATATAGATAAGTGCTCTGGCTTACTCTTCTCTGAACTAGATACTTGTCTACCTCAGCCCATTTGCGGCTGAGTCACAGAACAGCTTGCATTGCTACACCTAAGCTTTCAACCCCACAAAAGCAGAACAGCCTTATCCATATCGCCTATTAGGAATGGCCCATGGCCCATGCTGTTCCCTAAGCCACCTTTGGCCTTGCATGTAGAGCACTTCTTGACCACTAAAACTGTACCAGAGAACGTGCTAACGATTCAACAGGATTGGGGTCTGCTTACCTACATCATGCCCTTACTTACCGGACACCACGCCCTACCATGGACATAGCCAAATGGATCCCGAGATCATGAAGTCCAGCTGCTGCCAGAATACAGCAATTGCATCTTACAGGGCTCTCATTAAACTCATTGGTCTCCATTTTAAAACTGGTGTGGGCTTTTCTCCCTCTGATGCTGAAATGGCCAGAGACCTGGAGTAGAAAAACTGTCTTCTTCTCAAGGTGAGCATACCACAAGGCTTCCAAGCTCTACAGTTTATGACCAGATAGCTTGTTAAGGTAGAAAATTCAAACCACCGAAGTCTGAAAACAAGCCTACAGCCAGCCCATGGGGGGAAGGCATGCCCTTCCTTCCAAACCTGTTTTCCCAGCCAGCAGAATTTTGCGGCTTCTGGGCTCCAACAAAACTCTGGCATCCAAATCTCTTTCTTCCACCGTCTTCGAGGCCTGTCTGTGAGTCTGTTCCTTGCAGAAAGCAGCCACTTGCTGCTCTCTTGTAGCCTGTCCCTGTGCCGCAGGCTCCCTGCCTGCTCTGCCTCCTCCTCCAGCCCCACCTGCCACATCTTGGCTCCAAAAGTTTCTTCTGACCAAGTCAGCCCAGCAGCGCTCAGGGTAGAGGGAAACTTCTTCTCTGCAACAGCTTTGCCAGCCAGCACGGGACAACTAAGCAGTCTTCCACTCTGCTGCCTAGCCGTGTGCTCTTTAAGAAAATACGTAAGCACTAACAGAGTAAACAACCGTAGCCTCTGTGGCATACCCCCAAGATCTGCCTGTAATGGTCTGCTGGAAAAAGAAATGGCATTGAAAACTCTTTCTCATGCCTCTGCGTGCTGTCATAAACCAATGCACAATGAAAGGCATTCAGAGCTTTTAAATGATTTTAAGCTTTATTGCATATTGCCCTAAAGATACCTTAGTATGACATGGCATAAGTTTGTTGCCCATGACATTTATTTTAATTTCTACAACATGACAGCTTGCCATAGTGTCTGCAGTGTGATTCAAGAATGGAACAAAGTGCAAACAAATGTTAATGTGCCATATGCAAACAACATTTAAATTTGCTGTTGGCAGCATAATTCGAAGCATTATTCAGGAAACTTCCAGCCATGACCCTTATTAAAAATGTCAGTCTGCAGTGAAGTACTGCCATGTATATGAAAAGAAATAAAAATGCAGGCTTTTTAGAATTAGCTTTGATTGGGATATGCTTAAACTTTTTTACTTATTGCTACTGACACCAGTATACACCTTCTAATCTTGACAAAACCTACCTTTACTAATAAAGTATTGAATCATATACTTTATACTGTGAACAAGATGGATTTCATCCATTACAATAGTTTAAGGACCAGAATGTTAATTTGGCTTTTAATTTCAGAATTTCACATCAAAAGTAAGAAAAGTTAGCTCAAAAAGAGGGAGACCTACAGTAAGTTTAGCCACAATCCATGTAACCACTTTGTGTTAAAAGGACTTTTTGTCCAGGAAATATCGCTTAAACCAACACACTGCTGTAAGATGTCTGGCTTCTGATGAAAGTCCATTCCAGGAGAAAACATGTTGCAACTGCAAAATATGTCTTGAAATAGAAGAAGGACCTGATATGTCAGTGTAGCCAGCAGAATATATGCTTTTAAATGCTTTCTAATAAGACTGTAGCAATTCGCTCTGATAACCTCAAACAATATAAATCAAGGACCACAATGTTCAATGTACTGAATGGTAAACTAGTAAGGCAGGTTCCTGGGGAAATTGTCGGAGAGGATGATCCAGCAGTTGTAGCCCTCTTTTCATGTCAAGCAGCAATGGACAGGTCCCCAAAATGCTCAGCCCTGTCTCTCCTCCGGCAGTGAGGGTATCACCACACCCTTAATATGTATTCTGCTAACTGTGACTGTTGTAATACACCGCACTGGTCAGATACCTAGCTTCTGATGTCATCAAAACAAAAGATTTCAGTCTTGTCAAGGTAGAAGGTAAATGTTAACATTTTTCCCAATGGCTTTTGATGACACTATATAGTGTCAGCACTACATACATATGTGTATGTGTCCTATGAGCTTGTGTATATGTGTGTGTGTTTGGCCAGGAAACTCTTTCATCCAATGTTTTTCAATTAGCAATAACAGGGCATATTATCTCTCTTTGGTCAGATTCCTCTAATGTTGTTTTGTTCTACCTAAAAGCAAATGCAGCCAGCACACTTAGTCCCATAAATATTCATCATAGGTGTCTGTATAATGTTTATTCCTAACTAGTTATGCTTATGTGCTCTGTATTCATCGAAGTCGTGACATTATAAATTAGTCTTTAAAATCTGGCAAGTTTTGTATAGTTTGGGTGAGTTTTGTTTGTACCATGGTGGAACTCTAATTACATTTTATGTTTTTTCACTATACTGGTTTCACTAATGTGATTTTTGTTTTAGGAAAAAGGTGGTGAATCAGTGTACAGTATTATCATTCCAGGTAAAAACACAACATTCTAACACACAATCCTCAATTTTTAAGTCTATGGCTGATGAACCCATTTGGATGAATCAGGTCAGCAGAGCTGGACACGAGATGACCTGCATTCATTGATTAAGGAATCTCATGCAAGAGAGACCCTCACAGCTTGCTGAATTTGAGATTCTAAAGGTTACCACCAAGTAATCTTAACTTTGCTTTTTTGTTGCCCACAGAGAGAGGGCGTATCTAAGTACTGTGGAGGAGCAGATGTGAGAACAGCAAGGTGGTTCAGACCTTGATTCCAACACTTGGTGGAAGGAAAAGCTGGGAAGCTGCACAGGCACCTGACACTGCCACCTTCCCGCTGACAATGAGCCCAGGACAACTCCATCGGGCTGGGAAAAGTCTCAAAAAAAACCCCAAAACCTCTCAGGTCATTGCAAGTGAAATTCTTCCAGTCCTTGGAGAAATAAAGTGATGAAATTAAGAGTACAGTATGACTTAAGGACTGATATTACTAGGAAAGTTTTGGGACATTCAGTCACTGAAAAGCATCAACAAAATACCACCTCTTTTCAGGAAAGCACTCTCAGAGGAGGTAGATAGCCTCTGAGCACTGAGGCTGGCATGAATGGAAGAGATTTAAACTCAGGAATGAGGGAGAAAGTTGGCAGGTAGTGGTGCAATCACCATACTTGGTCCTAATATACAGCAAAGCAAAATTCAATTCAAATGATGGCAATAAGAGAGCATCAAATCCTAGAGGCTGTACATCCTGAAGAAACAAACTGGTAGCAGTAGTTAGAAACGTAGTCAAATGTGCAATCTTCCCAGATGGCTATACATAAAATCTTGTACCTCATCCACACAGATGCTGGGGTAAAATCAGTAAGAAATACTCGATATGCATGGCTGGTCTTTCCCTTACCCCTTTTCCTATTCACAGCAACATCACTTTATGCAACACACAGGGTTGCCTTGCTTGAAACACACAGTCACTCTGGGAGTGTTGTGCCATTCGTTTCTCAGGATTTTCATCCTTACATTTAAGACAGCACCACTGCAACCCCTCTTTGCTCATCTTAGTAAGCAGCTCCATTTGCTCTGCCCTTGGGGCCCCCCATGCACCACATCAGGTCTGCCTGATCCCTTCTGCAAACAGCTGCACATCACTTGGCTTTTAGGCTACCGAGCAAGGGCTTGAGCAAGCTTTAGATATAGTAGCCTTTGAAGCCTTATGCAGGAATTGGAGGGAGGATCAGCAAAAAGAAAGAAGTGTGACCTCCTTCAGACTCTCTCACCGTGTGGGCATCAGACCAGAACGTGTATTAGTCTTACAATGTATTGAATTAATTTGTACAATTGTGGCTCCTAATGATCGCATGGTGCTTTATGTACATTGTTCTTGAGATGCCCTAAAGCAACACACAAGTTCTAGCATAATCTGTACTTTTAAAGACAGTTTCAAGAGCCTGTAGTGTATTGGCTCTCTATCATTCCAGTTAGGCTGTTAGGAACAGATAGCTGAAGTTGCAGGAGTTCTCTATTGTCTTTCACCCAAGCAACGTACATCAGATCGCACCCTTATATTCTAGCAACAAACTGTCACAAGGCACAAATGCCTTTGATGTCTGTAACTCCCAAGTTTATTAAAATAGATGAAGAATAAAAAATGATTAGCCAAATCACCACTCAGATATCTGGCCGCTGTGACAGATCTCATATCTTATGATATATCATTTTTCTAAGTAGCATCCTTTCCATTCGTCTCTCACGGAGCTCACCTCGAGACCTGTGGGAGCTGGAGGTGTGGGAAGCCCTCCTCCTTACTGCAGGTAGGTGAGCAGGTGAGTCCCTTCACCTCTTCAGATGTGGCCCGCATGGACTGGAAGACAAGTGACCTGGATCCCTTTCTCGCTGGCCATATTTGTCTTTTGTTCAGACCTTGTACTTCTGGCAAGTGCTGTTGTTTGTTTGTTTTTAACATAGCCCAGTGATTTGGCGGGGTGGGGGGGGGGGGTCTTCCATTGAACTTCACTTTGAACCAACTATTTGTGCACACACCTTTATGTTCAGTTTCTTCCCACAGGTTGTATGAACTGGTGGATTGATCAAGGATCAAAATGGCACTAATTTTTCTCATTGGGGACAGAAAAAGACCCTTGAAACACTCACCTTTTCACCAGAAAAAAAGCAGGAAACAGCATTTTGGTTAATGAAGCTGGGGAACAATTAATAGGATTGATGAAAGCAGTGGAAAAATATTTCCTTGGACAGCTGTCTTCGCACCACTTCTCATGAAACATTTCAATACACTTATTTTTGTGGCCATGAAGGAAAAGGTGGACGTCCAAAGCTTTCTGCTCACATTAGAGGATTTGTTGTAAAAAGGAAAAAAAATCTCTCTGATTGTCACTTGCTTAGTTCAAGTCAACTGTTTTGAAAAGCCTATTTTTGGATTTCTGATTAAAGCCTCCCTGAAGTTCTTAATCAATCTGAATCTTTCTTTCTTCTTGAGACGCAATTACTGTTCTCCTTATTCAAAAGAAATTTATTTAAAATTACTCCACCATTTCAGAAAAAAAGAATCTGAGGTTTTGGAGATCAAATACATGAAGTGAAATCCTGCCTGGCTGCAAGTCAGTGGGAATTCTACTGAGGTACAAAAGTTATCATAAACAGAGGAATGAACAAGGGTTGTGTGTAACTCATCCCTCAAAGAGATCTGGAGGACCCCTCTTCTGAGCCTGCTTTTCAGCCTTCAACTTCAGGAACAGAGGCTGACACCCTTAGACACAGAATACCTCGAGTCTTTTTAAGTGAACCTGATGGGAAGAGAGATTACCTTCTGAATGCTGTGTCTGAGCATACACAGATATTTGTTATTTCCATTCTAGGTAGTCTGGGATTACAGATTGCACACTTTAGTCTTACTTGGTTCAATTTTTGTTACTTAAGCCAAAGTTGTTGTCAAAGCAACCTACCATAAAAATTCCTTCACCCTATTTCTGCATCCCATTATTGCTCTTGTTTATCTCTCTGTTCCCTTCTGAGGAAGATGATGCATTTTATCTCCATTAAATCTGAACAATGACTCAACCTGCAACAATGAAACAAAGCTAGAAAATGATTTCTGAACACCACCCTCAATAACATATACAATGGAGAGGTCTCTGGTAGCTGTAAGAAGACAAGACCACAGAGAAGCTGATTCACCTGGCAGTTGGAGGACTGGGCTGCCGCTGTTTCCAAACTGTTTCCTATTTAACTACAAAATGCTTTCTAAACAAGAAATTCTACCAAAATTAGTTAATACAAACTTTAACACATAGCTAAAAATGGTCTGCTTATGGCATTTTTTCCATTTCCTTTCCAGCATGCTCTGGGGTTTTGGCCCTTGGTTTCATTATGTTGTTGGGCTGCATGAATTCATTTTCACTCTTCAAAGGAGAAAGTTTGTCATAAGTGTCAATCAAAAGGTAATTTGAGCTGTTGTGTTCTACCTCTTTAAAATATATCCAATTAAATATACACGATGCACCACCATTTTTTCTTATCATTTCCCTGAGTTTCCTCTACCACTCATGGTAGAGGAAACACCTCAAATTATCTTATATTTGGTAATGACTGTGAGCTTCCCCTTTTGGAGCTACTCCAACAACAGGATCCTAAATCTAATTTGGGTTTCTTGCCTCATTCAAGAGTATTGTAAACAATCAGTTTCTTCTCATGGGAAACCAGCTTAAAAGGAGCAACTGCAGAGAAGTTCCTTTCGGATGTGTAGGAAGGTGTTCTGCAGCAAGAAAACAGTAATCTCACTTTTCTGTTAGCTGGAAGGTAGTGGAGTTTGCAATGCATGAATAAAGTGCTTGTGAAGGCTCAGCCAAGCGAACTCGTATTTTCTCCTTCACAGTTATGGCTGTGTCTGAGGGAAAACAGGTCAGCTCCCTCACTTCCTCTGGCAGGTGAACAACTTGTTCCATCTTTTTTTCTGTTGTTTGTTTGGAAATCAAAAGGAACAGTTTTTGGAGAGGAAGCTGGTCACGTATGCATTAATCATAGCCATTTGTGGGGGAATCACCTCTGAGGCCATACAAGGGAAGGAAAAGCAAGCACCTGCTTCGGGAAGCAAGCCCTTAGGGAGATACTGCAAGGACAAGTCAAGGCAAACAGTTGCCTTGCTGGTGAGGGTAGGCTGAGGAAGACCTTGCTCTAATGCATACCAGCAGTGGGATGGGGAGGAAGCTATGTAGGGCAAGACTTTTCAGGGTATTTCAGCACACAAAGATGTAATCATGGACCACTGGGATTTTCCAAAGCATTGGAGTGACTCAGGTGCTTTACACCCCCTTACTGGAAATTCCTATCTGGTTCTTCTGGTGCTTCGGAGCTTGCAAGTCTGGCTGATCATCTGAGCATTACATACCCACAAATGCCTAGAGCTAAGTGTGAAAGAGATGGCCCTAGAAACCTTCCTTAGATGCAGAGCCAAGTGAACAGGCCAAACTGCAGCAGCAGCAAGGCAGCTCTCTTGGCCAGGTGCCTCCTCTGAGCCCATTGCCACAAGCTTTGTACGCTGCGGCAGGTGAGAAGGCAGGTTGAGAGAATTTGAAGTACTTTCAGTCCCTGCAGGGAGTGAGGGGAGGGCACAGCACCAGAAGAAATGTAGGTCTTGAGTAGGTATCAGCAGCTTACAAGTTAAAAACTGAAGCTAAATTAAAATGGAAAGCTTAGTATACCTCTCTAGGCTCGAGAGGTCTGGGCATCCTACTCTTTCACACATCACACACAAGCATAGTCACATACTTTCTAATATTAAACAGAGCGTACCTAAGTGGTGACAGCCTCATTTTTTATCACCTGCACATAATTTTTCCATTCACTCTTCCATATTTCTATCATGTCACTCTGGCTCACCTTTGTCTTACCCTTTGGCTTCCAACCATGTTTTTTTGTCAGTACCATAAAACAGCCAGAAGACCTTAAGCTTAGAATAATGTAGTGAATAGTATTAACTTTAGGGGCTGGTAAAATGATGATTCAAAACAAGTTCTCCAGGAGCAAGAAGACATGTATTGTCTGCCATCATCATAACTGATAACTACTCTCACCTCAAAACTCCTGACTACTGAGCGGGATCCCACCACATTATGCCCTGTGGAGTCCCCTTCCTGCCATCCTGCACCAACCGCAATGGAGCATCCTGCAGCACTGCCGGGAAACCACAGAGATCCAGTTTTCACTTTGACTTCAAAATACCCTAATACCTTTAATCCATCACAGCTGCAGCCTGGAACTCAGAGCAAGTCAGGAAATGTCCCAGGTATTCTCATTTTTTAAGAGAATTTAATTTTGTTCTTTTTTTTTTTTTTTTTTTCCTTAAGAAATGTGTTTGAAGGTGCCCTTGTAATTGTGCGTGGTCACATATAACCATAGTTTCAAGATTACTGTGGTTTCATATTACCATTAATCAATGCAACACATATTAACTAAGTACTTCATTCTTCTCTTGCATGATTTATTAGGTCTTCCTTCATTAATGTGTTTGATCAGAAAACTAATTAAACAATGAACTGTGGCAGCAACATATACTTTGCATCAATTATTAAAAGCAGGTTTCTTGGAATAAAAATGTGGTAATGAATACTTGAGTTACCATGGGTTACACTTTATTTCAAATTATCTGAACTGTTATTAGCACTAATCCTTGGCTTTCCCATTTATGAGCAAACTAGATATGACAGTGTTAAAGACAAGCATACTAAGCTTGTTTCCAGCACTGATACTTTAAATATTGGCAAATAAGGAGTGAGATCCTAGACTTGAATTACTATACAGGTATGTTCTATATGTTAACATCTGCTTTTCTGAAACAATGTAAGGCCTCATTTGTTATCTTCGTTACCAGTCGCTGAGTATACTCATACCGTATCTGGAACTTGCTATGTTGAACACCGAAGGTATTAGTAATGTATCCATGAATAAAGCAAGATTTAGCTCCCCTACATAGAATTCTAACCTAACAAATTTCAAAGCTATTTGCTTACTTGTTCTTCAAAATGCATTCTTCCTGCACCATTGTGGTTCATTTTCCCATGGTTTATTCAGCCTGGTTCATGCCAGTCAGATTACCCATGCTGTTATTTATTCAGATTTTACAGACAGCAGAGCCGCTCGCCTGCCTGAGACTCATGCTACTCACATCCCACCTTCATATACTGAGAATTACACTCATGGGGCATAGTCCGTATTTGTTTCTCTCACAGTTATTTCTGAGGAGAGTCTCTCATATAGTTGGGTAGTGGAAGAATAAAAAAATAAGTAAAGGGGGAAGCAGTCAGTACCGCTTTTCATTAAATGCCACACTGCTGTTTAAAGCTCCACCTCCCTATCATAATTAGGGATTGAGACAATAATCCAGCAACCACTTTATCTCATAAGTTTGATGGATTCCTCAAACCTGGGACCCAGATTGTTTTGAGAAATATTGCATCCCTGGAACCATGCATTCACACTGGCCTTATTAAAATGTACAATTTTGAGAAGAAGTTTCCCCTTTTTTCCCTGTTCATCACACTCTAGCTTCAGCCTTCTGCACCATCATAAAATACTTGGAATGAATTTCCTCAGTGACAGTTTCAGATATTGCTCAGATCATCTCCCAGATGTGGCCAGCCATGAGCTGATTAACTTCTCGACCAGCAGGACATTTGGAGGAATACATTTCTGTAATGGGTTTTAGCTTGTGCCAGGGGAAGTGAATATTTCCATGAGTGGGAGTTTACCGCCTTTCCTGAAATCAGTTTACAGCATACTGTTGCTATCTGACTTACAAAAGGCACGCTCGCTTCCACCTGGATGAGTTAGTAAGTTATCTGCCTGCACCTATCCTTCACTTCTAGCTGACAACCACACATTATGCAAATCCCTATGCTCTGATGGAGAACAAAGATAAGCAATAAGAAATCAGAGGTTTTCATAATCAGTGTACTTTTCTTAAAAGTTCTGTGTTCCTGAACAGACCTCCACCTTCCTCACTGCAGTCAGGTGAGCGTAGCAATGATCCCCCTCTAAATAACTACTTACTGTCTTACCAGCTCCTACTTTCCTTTCTTAAATTGGTGTCTTGCTAACAGGAAGGTGCATCTGACTTCTTTCTGTCTTATGCAGAAGCCAGAGCACACATACCCCGCACATGCAAGAAGTACAGAAAAGCCCATACCTGCTTCTGTATGTGCTAAAAAGAAATGGGCTGTCATTTTGAATAAGGGAAGGATTTTGGCTTGAAACTGTTTTGAAATTCATTGATTCATTTTGGTGCTACTCCCATAATTGTTAAGCTTTTTTCCATTATGAATTTACAAATATGTATATTCTACACATATTTTCAGCATTGCATGAAAATTTTCACAAGGTGCAATCAATAACACAGCTCAGTCCAATTTTCATTACAATAGAAACAGACTTTTATGCAGGATTCTCTAAGAGATTTTGCTACATTAGACTACAGAGTGCAAGTACCAGGATGCTTTGGAGAATTCTAATGTTGTACTATAACATGTTTAACATTTATGTTACATGCTGCCAGATAAAAACACTGTTTCAGATAGAAAGATTCACTTTAATCAACCTAACTCAGAGAATCCTCAATCTGCGGTATGGTAAATGTATTATACAAGCTTTTGCAGGTCAACCAGAGCTTGCTACAGCCTCACAGCTCCCTGCTTTTGCATATTCTAGGAGTTGTCATTAATAGTGATATAGATAAAAGGACACTATTATTTATCTGTAGGGGGAAAACCAAACCAAAACAAAACAAAACAACTCAGAAAAGCCCTAACCTTCCTGCATGCAAAACACACAATCCTTTTACTCAAGCAAAGATAATTTAAGGACAGCGTTAGCCTTTATCTGAGATAAAGACTTAAACGGCAAGCTGCTATGAAAAATTAACTCTGATAAGTAGGCAGACATGCCTCTACCTGACCCACAGCACTCTCACTTGTTTCACCTTCCCCACAATTTGCTGTGACGCTAACTAACCCTCTTGTTCCGCGTTATCAGCTCCCAACCTTGGGCTGAGCTTTCAGGCTCTCATGCCGTTTGAACACCGTTGGCGTCATACTTCAAAAAGTTGCCTTCTGTTATCTCAGGCGCTTTGTGAAAGTCTGATTGTGGATGTTTTTCCCAAGTGGGTGTTGGAAATTGAATGCTTTGTTTTATCATGTGCCAGTTTAGCTACAGCACACACTCTCTGTGCAGCTCTCAGAAAGGGATTTTAGCTTGTTAGGCACTTTAGAGCTCATTCGGAGCTCAGAGGCCACAGATCTGCTCACTGTCCTACAGCACGTGTTTCTGTTAGGGGCAATGCTGGAGTCCCCTTTAGGTGACATTTATGTATTTATGCCTTTACTGCTATGCCCATGTTGCCCTTACTGCAATTCCAGGCATGGACCTTCAGAGCCAAAGCAATTTCACATTGTCCTCATATTGTCCAACCTTACTGAACTGTTAAAGCTTACAAAGTGCTTCTATCTGCCTTGGGATATGGCAGAATGAAGTGAACAGTGTTTCAAGGGAAAATCTAATGCTGAATATTTAGTGCCCTTTTTAGAATTTGGCAACAAATTCCCAAGCTACAGATGGGATGATGAATGTCTTTATACGGAAAAAACCAGTCACTTCAGAGAAGACCACATGTAGGGGTCAGGTCGTGGCAGAACGCTTCTGCCATGCCAGTTGCCCCAGAAGAACATCTGCTCCAGAAGCTTATCTCCATGGGAGCATTTTCCTTTTCAAGCTGTTTTAACCCAGTAGGTTTTTGTCCTAGATTTTGTACCTCTGCCAGTACCCAAGCTGACCACGCAAGAGCTGAGCACCCAAAGCCACTAGAACAGGTGATTTATCCTTCTGTTGTTCCAAAGAAAAGTCTCCAACTTGCTGATAGAAAACCACAAATGGAATGTGGTTTACATTTCTAATTGCATTTTGCTAATTACTGCAGCAAATTGAAGCTGTATGGCTGGTGAAATGGAGCAAAGAGGAGTTTTAAGACCCATTCACTATGAGGAGTGGTTGGAGAGAGACCTCTTAAAATGAAAGAGCAGAAGCTGCTAGTTTGCAAGGCATTGCTTTCAGACAACTGCTTGATAAGTCCTTTTTTTCCCCATAGCGTTTGCTGAGGAGGTTTTAAATTATGGTGCTTCTGCCAGTGATAACTCATCTCCTCACCCATGGAGGAGGCTATTTGGTTTCTCTTTAGGTATGTGATATCCCTCCAGGGTGCCAAATTATCTGTGCAGCTGAAGATCCATGGATCTCAGCGATCTCCCATACCCTTCCTCCACTATATGTAGCAGGAATGGAAGTGTCTGCACACTGTTTACTGCTTACCTGTCAGGCTAATTCCTTGTCTCTGAAAACAGGCGGCTCAAAACTGCAGAAGACTTGCTGCTTCTCAGAGTTACTCATGTAGCAGTCTGGCCCTCAGTTCGCATCAGGGTGGCAGAGCAAATGTCTGTACTCTTTTTTCCCTCTGGTACAAAGTACTGCTTGTGCGCAGACAGCCAGCCTTCTGTCACTACACAGAAGACATCCAGGCTCAATTAAAAACAACCCAAAAAAAACCCCAGTTTTACATGGCACAGAGTTATTTGCAGGAACATGAAGATCCCATAGATATAACCCAGCTGCTGTATGTTGATATTTCAGTCTTCAAAGAGCTCTTCTTCCTTCTATATTGAGCCACCGTTATTGTGAAATCCCATGCTGGGAAGCTTTAGATGGATTACTTATGCCTTTCCAATGTCCCTTTAGTTCCCCCACCCTCATGTACTACAGGAGGGAAAATTTGTGCCAGTTTGGGGGTTTGATTAGGTTTTTTTTTAAAGGATTGAAAAAATAATGTTCTCCAAGAGCATTTTCTCACACACTGAATTATCCTGAAGCGTTTGTACTGCAAACATGACTCTAATTAGACTTCGCACTTTTCAAGTCATTACCTCTCCGTCAGCTAGTCAAGCATCATTGAAGGCAAAAGGCAGATGTTGCTGGGTAGCGCCTGTGTTCTTGAACCCAGACTTGATCCCATCCTTCTTACCATGGTTCAATCAAGAGTAATGTATGCTTTTGTCTCTCAAGTAAAAGTGCCAACTTTCATCCTAATGCACAGTGTCAACACTCAAGCAAGTTTTTTTTCACACAGACCATTTTATCAGCCATTTTTCAAAATGGAAAACAAATGAAAACATAGCCTAGCACTCAAAAGTGAGTGTTATAGAAGGACATATTAGACTAGAAGTAAACCCAGAACAGTTTCTAAAGCCAAACATACTTTACTTGACCCAAACCAATCAACCCCCCTTTCCCTGTCATTTCTGTGCACTTCTGTAACGTGCTCAGAGGGTTGTGTATCCTAAAACACATATAAGTAAAATATGTATAATGTCATCACAAAGCTGTTGGAATTATTTAGAGAACAGAGAATGAAAGGCCAAAGTAAAGAGGACACGGTCTAGGCTGTGGAAACTGAAATGTGAAGAATTTTAGGTAGATATCCACTGCAGGAAGAAACCTGGCCCCTGAGAACTGGTCTTTCACCCTGCTGTTAATTTCTGAGGCTGACAACACCAAAAAGACACTTGTGTATTTTCTGGACCCGGTAGGTCTGACTGGAGTACTGTCTTTTCTGTCTGGTCCTAGGCAGGGTCATCACATTTCTAGCCCAATTTACTGGCTACACATGAAAAAACAGAGAGGATCGATGAACTGCACTTACTACCACCAGCAGCTGAGAAGAAGAGGGCCATAGGGAAGACAGAGATATTTTGCCAAGAGGCGTTTTAGGTCTGGGTAAGAGAAACACGTGAACGCAGAGTGCCGGTGCCCGACGGCGACGCAGCAGCCTGCAGCCGCCTGGCTGGGTGTGCGAGGGCAGGTCCAGCACTCCTCCTCCTCCTCCTCCTCCTCCTCCTCCTCCTCCTCCTCCTCAGCCGGCCGAACGCTTCGGCAGCCCTACACGCACCTGCGGCGTGCCAGATGTGCACAGGCTGCTCACCCAGACGACTGCGATGCAAAACTCAAAAATGAACCTGCAAAGAGCACGCAGCTAAAATATTTCTTTCATGTTACCATCAAATGGGCTCTGCTGAGCAATAGTTGAAAGGACAAGCCTGCTGAAATAGGCAACTGATCCCAAGCTTGCTGCTCGAAATGTTTTAATGTGTGCCTCCTTCTAGATTCTTTCCCCTCATTTTGGAAGAATTTGCATCACACAAACGCCCAGTATTTTCTTTGTAAGTGTAGTGTAATTTTGCTTGGGTAGATGGGAGGGTATAGCTTTGTCTCTGCTACTGTATTTCATAGAGTTTGGATGACTAAAAAAATTAAAAGTAAATGTAAAGTGTCTGAAAGCACTTGGCCAAATTATAGGTTTTTTCAGTACATTTTTCTCATACTTTAGGGAAAAATATTGCTTATCTAAAATTTGCTCAGACAATTAACTTCAGTTATCCTCACCAGGTACTTCTAATAGTTCACTAGGTTCTTCTAATATGTACTTCAAATTTTCTTTAAAATCTCAAACTCAGAGAACTAATTGCAAACATTCCAGGTATCTCTTCACATTCGATGTTCAAGAAATCTCTACTTCTTCTGAGTGTTGTGCTGCAGATATACCCCTCAAAGAAAGAAAGGTCAGCAGGTGCTTATGGTATTGTCAGTTCTACAAGGTTAAGTGCTGAAGTCTGAACATAAGCAGTAGCAGGAAAAAAAGTTTAAAAAAATGGAATATTTTCCTCGCTACTTTCTTTGTTTGTACCTCTACAATTTTCACAGCCTCTCATATATTAATCTTTTTGGCTCTGTCCATTCCTTTTGTAATTATACTACAGTTACTATAACTATAACTAATTTTATAACTCACCAAAAAGCAATGCAAACACAAATTAAGAATAAAAGTTTCCAATGAAAGGCAGCATCAAGAATTTCTCATGCAGGCTACTGCCAAAGGTAATTCTGAAGGCTCTTTTGTCAGTAAATGCTTCACAGCATAATAAAATGAGATTGTTTAAGGCAGGCAGTCACAGGCTGTAAAGGCTATCACATATAACACAGTGACATTTAAAGAGGCTTCAGAAGTTCTGTAAGTGCAACCTGTATCTAAGTTGAGGCATTATGTCTTAAACTTGCAACTGTATGTTTTAATATTTTGCTTCAATGTGACATTAACTCCCTTTGGCATCTTTTGAAATCATAAATCCGTACAAATCAAAAGTTTAAATATTGTCAAGATAAATGAAAGTGTAGTGATGTGCCTGGAGGGACTCTTAAGGTCTCTGATTCCATTTAGAAACTCTGTCACCAAGTTGAGGAGAGGTTGGCATGATTTTCTTGCTTCTGATGGAGATAGCTCAGTGCTGAATACTGCCAGAACTAAACGGCAGTTTAAACGGAACGGGAAAGGCACTGCTGAGCTTACTGCCCTGGTTAGCTCAGTGTACATCATTCTTCCACCCCACTCATCTCAGCTGCTTTATATTATTTGAATATGAGCAGTTCTGCACAAGACAACAGGAAAACAAATGAAAAACCTAAGGAGGATATCTCCATATTGTCCCCACAGTCTCGATTTCCCCTGTACCAAGTGACTACCTTGTGACACTCAACGGGCTCAGACTTTCCTACCTCGTTACTGGCCAGTGACCAGGTGGAGGAGCTTGCTGCAGAACTGGAAACACTGCCTGCTGTTCAGCCTGCAGGATTTCCCCTGTCAACAGAACAAAAACGTAGATTCCGAACTGCAGCTGTTCCTTCCCTGAAATGCCAAGTTTTTTGCTTCTATTTATTTCTATGAAAAGGTGGGACATCTAAGGAAAACATCTTCATAAAGAGAAAAAAAAGCAGAGCGGGGAGGGATTACTAACAGCTCTGAAGTCAGGCTCTTGTTCTGAGTGTGAATGGTGTGGGAAAAAAGCTGCCTTCTTACTTATATGTAAAATACTTTATAAACTTTTCATGCTATATTGACAATTAATTAATACTATTAATAATGACACACTGAGAAGTCTACTGCTTTGAATGTCTTAAAGAGTTTGCAGCTTCATTCATGTGCCACTGTACTCAAAGGACACCAAACAGATTTGTATCAGGTCACTAAATATTGTTGACTTTAAATGTAGATCAAACAGAACTAAGTCCTGCTCTGAGATAAGAAGTTCTAGGGTCTTGAAGGAGACACAGAGTTTTCTCTCTTGTATGGACTCCCTCACAGTATTAAAAAGGATGGGGAAGCACACAGGTGTGCACACACGCACATACATCCACATACAACCGCATGCATATTTTCTTCTGGATGTGAGAACTGAATTAAAAGAGAGGGAACTGTGAGTGAGAGTGAGAGCGCGTGAGAGTCTCCATCCTTGGAGATACTCAAAAGTCATCTGGACATGGTCTTGGACAACTGGCTGTAGGTGGCCCTGCTTGAGCAGGGGGGTTGGACCAGATGACCTCCAGAGGCCCCTTCCTACCTCAGCCATCCTGTGACTCTGTGATTGTGTGACTTCTACAACTAGGAATAATAACAGTAAAAAAAAAAAAACACTAAACCCTACTCTGCTGAAATACGACGTAAAAATCAAATTGTTTCCTCCTCAGCAGTATTATTAGTTCAGGAACATTAAGAAGAATAAATGCAGCACAAAGAAAAAGTCCGTCTCTCCATTCATCTATCCAGAAAGTGCTCTGACAGCACTTGGCTCAGAACATGAGGGGGGATGTAGGGATGTCGAGAAGATGACTTTTTTGTATTGTCTTTCCTGCCTGTGACCCCGAGTTAGGACCTATCCCCTACCACAATTTAATGCCTTGGTTTTCTTTCTGCTCTGCTTTTGTGCAAGTGGGAATTGAGTCCTTTGCCCAAGCTGAAATGTCAGCCTTCCCATAGCTGCTGTGTACTTCAGAGGAGTCTGCTGACTGCCAGTCACTGCCTTCAGTTATGCCTTATTTTGATGCCATAATTGCCTCATGAAATACTAAGGTCTACAGTGCAGAAGTAAAACTGTTATTTTTCAAGAGCATCTACATTTCTTCAAGTGAGTTTAAAATGTACTCAGGATCTGTCCACACCTTCAATAACCAAAAGTTCAACTGGCAACTTACTAACTCCAAGAAGAAAATAACCTTAAACTGAAACAGCAAGATCCTCTGAGGGTGTCCTTGCAAATATCATGAAGTTTGTGGCACACAGCCATTAGAGCTGAAGGCTATGTAAACTTTAAGTGAACTCACCTGTAAACTAGGACTTTGTTAGCATGTCTCTTGGGCATGAGTACTAAATATTCATGCTTTACTGCCCCACAAAAGAAAGGAAAAAAAGCATCTGCAGGAAAAGCAGGTGAGCAAAAATAAGCAAAGGGCAGAATGGTGCACCAGTGATGCAGACAGCTGCTTGTGTTAAAGCATCACAGAGAAAAAGGTCATGGGTGAGAGCAAGGTCCCTCAGCCCCGCCACAAAACTCAGCCTTATGCATCAGCATGTCAGAAATAAGATGTTTGCTTTATCTTGCTCACGGTACCTAAAGGTTAGAGGCTAATCAAAACTGTGTAACTGAAGTGGCTGGTTGAATACAGTGTGTAGGGATGACCAAGCCTACCAGAGCTGTGATTCATCTAATTCAATACCCTATTTCCAAGAATGGTGAGTGCCACATGTTTCAGAGAACACTACAAAAACAGTCTGTCACGGACAATTAAGGAAATTACTTCTTCATGGAGGGAATCATCTTTAAGGCCCTGAGTCTTAATCAACAGAACCAAGGATTGATCAGTGAATCCAGTCCCTTGCTATTTTAAGCAACCACATCTGGTAATGCCCTTCAGGAGGTGATCGAAAAGAATTGGTTAAGCCCTGAAGTGTGAAAGTTTACCTCATTACTCTAAGTGGATCTGTCTCCAGTGTAACTATGATACATCTACACATCTCTTTTTCAGCCTTAAATTCCTCACATCACTAATGTTTTATGACAAAATGCAGCATAGGCTAATATCTTGTATTTGTTGGCAGTCTTTAATTTTACAGCCTTTCAAAGCAGCAGGAGCAGAGTTCAGCTTAGGTTCAGACACCAAATGTAGATGCCTTAAATTTGAGGGCTGAGCTCCTGCTGACCCCAATAGTGAAGTTAAACATGAACAAAATACAATGTAAAGTAATGGGAGGGACAGAAGCTGTATTTCAAGGACCCATTTTGAACCTGGTCTAAGCCGAGACATTTGACTTCAGAACTCAGAAAGGCCAAATCCACCCACAGGGTTAAGATACCTAAGATGGGCTGAGAGGAGTAACTCGTAAGCCACTGCAACCAGTTTACTTCTGATTTTTCTCAAACGCTAACCAGTTGCCTCAACTGCCTCTTGGTGCCCTTTTCTCAAATTGGCATTTTGGAACAGAGTAAAGTTTTTGAGTAGAGTTTATCATATGCCACAACATTTTCTATGCATTACCTACAGATGCAAACGTGCTGTTGGTGTGCCTGAGCCCAGCACTTGGGGGACCTGGATGATGTTTAAGCTGTGGGTGATTCCTTACTGAGTGGCTGCCATTCACACAAAATTCGGCAACATTTCTGTTAGCAACTCAGATGAACGAAGAAGAGAGATTTAGCTTCTGTTGCAAGCTCTGCTTATTGGAAACACTTAGAAGTTTAAAATTAGGAAATTATAGCTAATTTCTAATGCATGTGCTTGATGTGGGTTATTTTATATTAAATATTTGACACATTTAAGACTGAAAAATATGTTGGCTGAACTTTTCTTGATTTATAAGTCTCAGAGTTATGAAAATAATGATTACTGGGCCTGAAGTGCTTATTTTTAAGTTTTTCTATTTATTCAAACACAACTATTAGACAATCTTATAGACACTCAGAGAACTCATTTGATTACACTGTTTATTTTAGAAATCTTTGCACTGAGCAGTCTGAAAGTAATAAATCATTAAAAAAAGAAAGTTTAGAGAAGAAGCTAGAATCTATAATTAAATCTCTGAGTGTAAATTCCTGTCTTCCATCGTATGTATGTGTGCCCTATACAACCCCATAATTCCTGAGAAGGGATTCCCTTGAATAGTACATTATAACGATGAGAGAGGTTTTAAAAGGTGAGTGGATGGAGGGACTGGTGAGAAGAAGAGAGTAACAAGCTGTCTTGCGGGTCTGGAGTTTAAAAAGGTGATGAATGTATCAATCTGCACAGGTGTGTGGGTTGAAAATTTCTGATGAATATGTTTTCATACCCAATGGGGTTTTGATAGTATGTACGTTTTCCACTTAATCGAGAAATTATAGCAATACTGAATTGACTTGGAAATACCATCCTTCTAGTTCACAGAAGTTGTACTTCAGTCATCTCCTCTCCTAGTTCTCCCCTGCTGGCTACCTTCACTGGCTCAACTTCAACTTCAGGCCATCAACATCCATAATGAAAAAGGCCTTTTTCTCGCCAGAAAAGTGACTCTTGCTTCCGGCTATATGTAGTATAACCAGAAGAGTCATCTACAGAGGAATGGAAATTTAAGGTAACCAAACTACAGCCTCCATGAGACATCACGGTATTACATTCAATTTGAGGAGAGAGAAGCTCTTAGTGTGATTTTTTTTTTTCCCCAAAAATATTTAAATTTCTGCTTGAAAAAACATCAGCACTTTAAAATCCATTTTATTTTGGCAACAGCTTGAAATGTGTATCAACACTAATAGAAGCAATATGTGTAACCCAACATCAGACAAGTGCAGTAGTCACTCAGGTTTCTAAGTGCACCTTTTCTACACAAGGAACAGAACAAGGGGTGGCTCTAAATATCTAAAAGCAGCAATTAATGAACACTCGTCCAAAGAACAGAGCTATAGCTATTGCAGCTATATCCTATGTTGTAGCTCTGTGTTGTAATAACACATAGCTGTAATAGCCCTGCCTTTAAGCAGCATCAAACCAACCAAGAAGAAACAAACTTTTCTGGCATTCACAGTCAGCCACCATGAGCACACGTACATCCAGGGACCTAGACAGATTTAGTCAAAGGGCTGAAGAGAGCATCCTCACAACCAGCAGGCAGGCATTACACAGCTACGAGTGGAACTGGGCTGTGAGCTCGCACTTCTTTCACAGCTACAGCGTGCTCCAGTCACTACCAAGCTCTGCTGGGCTTACGCTCCTCCAGAAGCGCAAAGCAGCCATCAGCCACGCTTAACGAAAGAGGTTTGCAGTTGTTTGGCATCACCAGAATCATGTGAAGACACAGATTGAACATGGGAATCAGCCCCAACAACTTACCGTTCTCACACTGTAGCAAAGAGTATAATCACTTTTTTTGTACTTGCTTACAAAAGGTTACATTTCTTGCCTTTTGTTGAAGAAAAGCATGGTGAAGAAAACACACAGGCCCAGCTGGGGGCCCAGGAGCACCACTTAGTTATTATGCAAAACCCATGAGATGCACCTGGCTGCTCTGGCAAATTTCTGATGGCTTCTTAAACACAGAGCCAAGCAAGAGCCAACAGAGGGACTGAACCCTCTAAAGGAAGGCTCTTCCATTGCTATGCATTACATACAAAAATGAGGAGAAGGAGTGGGACTAGATTTTTCTCCCTCTCAGTCATGATCCGGCCCCAAACTGACACAGCAGAGTTTTAAAGCCATTTCTGTTCACAAGCCCTGAAGACTTGGGGCTTACAGCAATCGAAAGGACATACATAATAAAAGTAACGAGGGTGTCACAGCTATAATATCTGTCTGTGCCTCTGGAAGATGGACAATTTTCTCAGCACAGAAACATCAAACTTGCAACCTCAGTTCACTGCAACCTTATGATCTCTTGGTTCATAAACCTGCCACTATGGCTTACTTCCATAAACTCAGATTGAAATTGCTTTAGTGCAATCATGTCTGGTCTATTAACTCACAAATTGTCTTGATCCTTTGAAGATGGCAGCAGTTGCATGTCCTCAACATAGAACAGTAAAATTAAAAAAATCCTCTCTTTTTCTTCTTGCACACAAAATATGTTAACATACGGCACAGTATCTGATCTGAACTCTGCAGCTGAGGGAAGGAAATCTGTGTTTGGTCTGTTTGGTAAATAAACCCAGAGCATGGCTGAGTCACAGGGAGAGGTTTCTAAGTCAACAGATCATAAGGGTTCAGGGAACAGAGGTGCCAAGTCTGATGATTATCTGATGAGAAAATTGCTTATGGATAAAGAACTTAAATTTGCTTTAAGTGAATGTTTGAGCAAGTAAGGTTCATTTTCCATAAATGCTTATGACAGAAAAAAAATTAATCACATATATCTTACAGAAAGGGAAAACAAAAAAGTTTATGAGAGGTTTTCTTTGAAATTACAAGTTAAGAACCAAAAGCCCTCCTAGTAAATACTGTTGTAAGTTTATTTTCTTCAGTAGTTACCCAAGACCTTCCTGAAGGTACACAGGAGGCAAATAAAGGAGTTTACATACACCTACACAGACCATTCAGCCACTGTAACACAGAAGAAATCAAGACATTATTCTCTCTCTGTATTTTTAAATGCAAGTGTAATATTCACAATAGCAAACAAAGAGTGAGAGAGAACAATGACAAGTACAACACAGAAAATGAGATTAAAAGATTCATCACAAATAATACCAGAATACCAGAAAATTTTTTAAAAGGTTTTCCTCATCGCAATTTCCAGAAGAGAAACAAAACTGGCCTACGCTCTCTCTCCTCCAGACTGATTGCTGTTGCTTGCTCCTGATATAACTTCTTTCCCATATATACCATTCATAAAGAGAAATAAATCCTCCCTCTTGTTCCACAGGCCTGCAGACATTTTTACAGTCAGCTCAACGCAGAGGAGAAATAGGAGGTTTTCTCCTGTGACCATGCTACTTGCTTTCCTGCCCTCTTCCCTCCCGGCAGGCGGCTGAAGCCAGGCTGCTCGCCTCTCGCACAAGACAGCGCACAAACGCCAGCACACAAAAACCTCTCTTCACCCTCACACAAAAACCTC
>JANHGO010000046.1:25389086-25413880 GCA_024606505.1 Aquila spilogaster | reverse complement strand
GAAGGAAGGAAGGAAGGAAGGAAGGAAGGAAGGAAGGAAGGAAGGAAGGAAGGAAGGAAGGAAGGAAGGAAGGAATGCCTCTTTGTATATATATGGTTTCCTTGGTGCACAGTCCTGGTCCTTCTCCGGGTCCATCACCTAAAGAGGTGCCTTTTGAGAAGAGTGATCAAAAATATGCAATAGTTTCTACTTGGAGAAAGATTTTGTTAGTTAGATTTCTTCAGCATGAAGAAATAGCTGAGTGGAATACACACACTCATGGCATGGAGAGAGTAAATGGTTAATCTTCACACAGATGGTAGCTCAGAGGAGTAGGCTTTTATGAAAAAAAAAAAAAAAACAAAACTGAGAAGTCTAAAATTTTAGAGACTCAAGGGGATAGGAATGAACAAGATGAATCAGTACTGGAAGAGATCCTCTGAGGTAACTAAAACAAACCACATTATGTACAGAGATTTCCTGAGCAGGGAAGGGTCCAAAGTCAGAAGAATAAGGTGCAAAGTCTTGCATGAACCCATTTTCTTTGATCTGAATAAATTCAGTCACATTTAAGTTTTTGCTGAGCATTTCACACAAAATGCAGCAGCTACCAAAGTTACAGAGTTTAACACTGCACACTAGAGTTATCTTGTATTTACAGTTTGTTTTTTTCTACCCATTAGTTTAGTTTGTATTTAACTCAAAAACAAGATCACTCTTCCTGATCTGGAGAACCTCGAAAAGAAAAAGGATAAAGCATACTATATCACAGCCAAACTAATCCCTGAGGCTGTCTTTGATCAGTGTAAGTGACATATTTCTCAATATTCTCTCATCTGTATTGAAGGTCAGCAGTCTCATGGATCCATGGTTAGAAAAGAATTTTAGCTCACTCTTTCTTGTCAAATTCTGCCAAGCACATACCTATCTTCAATCAGGAAATAATCTTTAAATTCAGTAAGTTTTAGACTCCTCTATACTTCAGACATCTTCTAAAATATTATATAGACCATGCTGACCACAGAGGTATCCAGCTAGTTTCATTTAATACAGTGTCAATTGCCACTTTTACCTAGACTAAACTTAGCCAGTGAGCTAGCACTCACTTGACATAGCTTTAATGTTCCTGGTAAATAGTGAACAGCAGGACATAGCTTCTAGCAGTTATCTGGAAGGTCTCTTCTTTGTTCTCACATCTGAGTAATCTGGGTTTGACACCAAGGGAAATCATTTAGGTTGTTCTGTGTTGGAAAAAGAGAGTGAGTTTTAAATAAATATAAGTGGGAGAATTTAGCATAATGACAATTCAATATCATTCAATCTTATAACCTACAGCACAGGAGATTCTGAAGAATATTTCACTCTGAAAAGCAATGAAACATGTTTGTTCTAAATTATCACCAAAACTGAAGGAAATCATGGATAAATAACATCAGTAAATGTGATGCTAGCTTAGGATGTAATTAACTCTGATCAAATCAAATAAAAAGTTTACACATTTACATAAATTTGATACAGGAATTCTGCTATGGAGACGAAAGGAATATTGTAAGGCATTACAGATCATCGGCATTAAAATACTTGTTTATACAAGTTATTTGCTCTGTTGTCATGAGCTACATCCCAGTTACACTCAAAGGAACTCAGCACTAGAAGGGCTGATGTGATCATCGACAGCGAGGACAGTTCTGTAAGTGCCAACAACCATTAAGTACAAAAGGGATCAAAGAACATCTGCTGCACTAATTCCTTATTGATAAAACGCCTCTATCAGTTTGTATTAATTTATAAGCCTTCATACTTCTTAGCTTCTAAAATTTGTTATTATGAGGAGGAGATGTTATTCTTTATCACAGTAACAGACTAGTTAGAAGTATAAGAATAGGAACCGTCTGATTGCAGAAGAAAGAAGCCAGTAACTTTGTGAAGAAAATATTTTGATTTTCCATTTTAAAAAGTCCAAGTTCACAGCTGAGATGGTAAATGCCTTTGGGAATGAGAAGCAAGTCCAGCTCCCATCCGGTACAGAAGGACCAGAGGTCCAACTGTCAGCTCTGTACATGGCACCATCTGCTGCTTCCACCTCCAGGATAATTCAGAATGCTTTGTGGCATTCTGGCAAGATCAAGCGAAAGGTGGATCATTCCAGTGATGTTGGATAAATGGCAGCTTTGATCTCAAATATCTATAGTCCTATGTTCTTCCAACTGCTGCTCCTTTAATTCCCAGAAAAGAGTAATCCATTAAGTTTGTAGCCAAATGACTTACTTTTGTATATACAGAAATGCTGTTTAATCCCTTTGAGACAAGTGTGCTATTTATGTTTTTAAGCTAATGTGAAGTCTGATCCCTTTACTTTATGGTATGAGACTGTATCTCAGGGCTAGTTGTACCTTTGATTATTTCACATTCTACTTTTCAATCTGCAAATTTCCAAGTAGAATCTTCAATTACCATGGGAAAAGTGTAAGAAAATTTGCCCTAGTCCCCTCACCTCCCAGTCTAACATAAAGGACTCTAAGTCAGTATACCATCATTATCTGGAATCACAGAAAATCACTGAATTCTTGCCGTGTGTGTCTGGGCTCTTCTAACGTTAGAAAATAAATATTTTTTTCTATAAACAGCAGAGGACTGTTTATTCGGGGACATGAAATGAAGTGTGCACATGCTAAGAACAACTCCCAGAGAAACTGAAGCTCCCAGGAGACAAGTTTCCATGGAGGTACCAGGACCACTAGAAGCTTGCTTAGTCTTAGAAGTTCTTCTATGTTACTGCTTCTCTACCAGCAAAGACAAGTTTTGCTCCACAACTCCAGGAAATTTTCTGCACATTTATAGCCAAACTGAGCTGAATCAGTATCCTCCTTCCCATCCGAAGTCTCTTATGCCTCATATTGACAGCTGTTACTGTTGTAGGTCCATCTAAAAGTGCATTTGTGTTTTATACTTAGAACGCATCCATTTTTATCCAGGAAACAAATTGCTGCTACCTTGTCTTCCTAGCCGTGCACTGCAGCCTCAGGTATGCTCTTCATATATGTATATGGATGTGGGTAGTTTTTCTCCATGTTAATTATACTCATTAAAAGTTCAGATGTGCTACTAATATTCTGCATGTATGGTAATAGATCCTTTCTCTACAGTATGCTGAAGGATCAGAAATTCAAAATTACTTCTATATGACATCGTAAAGACTCAAGCAAATGTAGTCATTTAACAGCCTATTGGATAGGCTTCCTGAAATTAGAATGTTAATGTCTAACTATGCCATAATACTTCATTTTACATTTTTAATGCAGAGCAAGATTAGGATTCTCCATGATGAAAAGTGGCAATTCCTCCTATCAATGTTTAGAGTAATAGCATTGTTGTCAGGTTTGAAAGGAATTTATTTCTTTGGATATGTGAGATTACCATTCCTTTCACTCAGCTGTCTCAGGCTGTACAATCACCTCTGAAGAACACATCCAGCTTCATTTGATCAGAACTTGTGATTTTTCCTCTCTGTATGGAACAATGCTCCAAGACATCCTGTGCAATTGTTCCCAGGAGCTACTGATCCAAGGAAACACTAACATCAGCTACTATAGCTCTTAGTGCTAACAAGAATTCTAGTGCTCCTTCTTTTTACACTTCAGTTATCTCTTTCAAATAGCAAATTTTTGATATCTTCCTTGTTCCATAGAATGCATTACAGACTTCTAAAAGATCCGTTTTACATCAATATGCATGCACATATTTATTTTGCTTCTCTCAAAAACTGAAATTTGGTACTTTATTAAGATTCAAAACATCTACATTTAAAATCATGTTCACTCATCAGAGTTAAATGAGCTTTTCTACACTCCAATCTATGTATTGATTCCATCAGCTCCTAAGTCTTTTCTCACTTCCACATTTTCTCCCTTGTTTTTCATAGTAGCAATTAAAAGTGTATAAATCAGGCTCTCTCTGAAATGGGAATATACTAAATCTTTTTTTCTTTATCATATCAGAAGAAAGTCTCTACTACACTGCAATTGGCGTAACGAGATGTCTTGTGATTTACACCATTCTTGGGAAGCTCTTATAGTGCAAATGTTATTTATGTATCTGTGGAATACTTAGGCCAGTATAGTCACAGACCTGACACATGCTGTTAGCCAAGGAAAGACACTTTTGTGTTCCACCCTAGCTATGAGGGTACAAGGTAGAAAGGTAACTTGCTAGTTTTCACATTAGGAACAGATCTGCAGTTCAGAAAGCTTACCTTCAAATTCTTCCCACCTTCCCATCCAGACTAAAAACTCTGTGCTCATTTGTCAGGATTGGCGATACCTGGGCCTGCTGGCTGTGTTTGGCTTCTAGGTACGTAAGCATTTCTGCTGCCACTTCTCTTTCATCCAATATGGAACTGTGCTGAACAGTTGAAGACACCTTCCTTGGTCTTGGTAATAAGGACACTGCACTCATGAAGATGAACTCATGTGACCAGTGAAGTGCCAAATTCCCTAGCTATTAATGAGAGGAGATGCTTTTCAAAACTGGTCCACCTCTCATTTTTCAGCTCTGAGTCACAATAACAGCTGAAAATTGAGCCCCAAAGGATGAAAATGGATACAGTTTAGAATTCCAACAGATACTGAAAATGTCAGACATAAAAAAATTATTTTGGCATGCTACTATTTACTTCTACTCTCACTTTTGGTAACCTCTCAATTCCCATTGGTGATAATTACCATGTCATAATTACTAAAAATCTTACATTTTCTTCCCTTGCTAAAATCACTCAGCATTCCAAAGGTACTCAGCATCTTTTCCTCTCAAATTTTATGCTGGATTTACATAGTTAACTTAAATTCAGTCATTGCCAGATTGCTCTTAGCTTGAAGTATGGTACTGATCCTCACTCAGAGCTCAGGAAGCAGTGATGTGTTCAAAACTCCTGGTGTTCTGGCCAGTACTATCAGCTTAAAAATAAAAAATACTACCCGTCTCTAAAAACTTTGTCTCCATAAAGCCCTGAAGTCTTTCAGTAACATGATATTTACACAGCTTCATATGGCTGACTGGGCTGGTTCAGTCTCTGAGGACATAATGAGTGGTACAAGCATATCAAAATATGGTGCATGTTAATAAAGTAACAATGTAGGCTAAAAAAAAGGTTTTAAGATGGATGTTCTAACCTGGGAGCAGTTGTTTGTTAAAGGATGGATTTAAACAATTTGCACACAACATACCACATGCAAATTCTCAGAAAGACTCAGCTGTGTGTATCATTCTAGAGCTAGGGATACAGCCCAGAAGCACTGATTCTGCACAACAGTCTATCAAGTATCACATGGGTACAGACAGGCTGACCCCATACATAGTGCAAGAAGCAATGGCAACAGGCAGGGTTTAAATGACATTAAGTTTAAGGTTATTTAATGGAGGAACAGACATACCAAAATACAAGTACAGCTTAGCAAATAGTTACACAGTAGTTCAGAAAAAGGCAAGACTATTTTTTCTCAGATCAGTATAACATAGAAGGATGTGTGGTTGTTGGCGACTGTGGCTCTCATTATTATGGGACTAACTTGTGATGAGAAAATAAAGTAATAAAATGTTAAATTGTAGGACCAGGTGCTATACTCAATAATGGAATTAAAAGAGATTATGAGTTTGTATTTAATTCAAATCTGGAGTGACAGGCAGAATACTGTTATCTGTCCCCAGTGCTCATCCTGCTGACTGAGATGTGTGAAGTCACAAGCAGAACTAAGAAAGCAAGAAACGTTTTCACTATAGTTGAGGTTTGTACATTCTGCACTGCTTCTGCTGAACACCATTGAAGATCTCAGTAGGGGATGAATGAGGATACATCTTCAGAAGCTCTACATTTGGCAAACTGTTTGGAAAGCTAAGTTTACACAATCAAAGCTGCCTGAAGCATAGTAGCAGATGGCGTTACAGACAGATGCTAGAAAAAAAAAAGTGTTATTTTCTGCAAACATACAGAAGTACTGAAATGCTGCTTAGATGAAAAGGTTACTACATCATGCACTAGTTGCTCATTGCTTTTTCAAGAGCAAGAAGCACAAGTTTAACTTTTTGTCTTTCCTTGACAAATGGCTAAGTTAAAATAAAACTATGTTTTAATTTATGCACTAAAAGAGGCACTAGGATAGCAAAAATGAACAGCTTGGTTTTTTATCTTCTTTCTCTCTCTCTTTCTTTTTTTTTAACATTAGAATATTGTATTGGGAAGAACCACTGGCTTCCTGAGCTTAACACTACTAGTTAATGCCTTTTTTTTTAAGGCTGCCAGATATGTGAACAGAAACAGGCTAGACTTCCAACATTGTAGAATATTTCCCTCTCTAGGTAAGAACTCCATCTGCCACAGAACTCCAACTACATGTCGAACAGTTCATTGTTTTTCTTCTGAAAGAGACTTTACAATTAGAATCGTACTGAAATGAGAGCCATAATTTTCCACAGAATGAAGACTCAGGATGCCCTCAGTGAAAATTTATCTATTTCTTTAAAAAAAGTTGATTCATTTGCACAATGGCTTCATATTATATGTGTATAACTACGTTAATTTTGTGTGCATTTCAAGTTTACCATTAACATACAGCATAAAAAATGCACACATTTTTTATTCTAAATGAAGTTGAAACAAATGTATTTTCCAAGCTTTCTTAATGTTATCCTTGTGAAATGCTCCAGATTTCAGAATCTATATTTTCTGACTGAAGATGCTTCCACAGTGCTGCTCATTGGGCAAGATGAATCCTTTATTGCAATAATTTGGTGGTTGCTTTTCACAGACTGATGTTAAGACAGCTATTCTTGTCCTACTGCCTCATCCTCCCTGAAAAGCATACTAAGTAAGTAAGTAAGTAAATAAATAAATAAATAAAAGTGAATGTACACGCAGAAACTTAATTTGCACCATTAACTCATCCAGCTATCCAAGCTCCATTCAGGCAACAGATGATTTTAAAAGTAGTTCCTCCCATGAACTACAACTCTGACTCTTAAAAGAAGTAATTTCTGTTTTCAACAGCCATGTCTTTTAAGTGCAGCCCTTACCAGAGAGTTTTAGTGCAAACTTAGGAAAACCTGCCTCCCTTCCTTTCAAGACCTCAAAGCTTTTCTTTCTTCCAAACTTTAAATCTGTGTAAGCATTCAGTTTTTGGCTAAAGTCTATTCAGTGACAGAAAGCCGTCATGCATGTTTTAGTTTGTTTTTCAAGTTTGCCCTTTTTACAACAGAATGATGAAAATACACCAAGTTTCTTCAGCAGGTTGCTGATTTTAACACAAGCTGAAGTAGTATAGCTGAGTTTCCTATGAGGTAATGTGTCAATTTAATTATAAAATGCATTCATTGTGTTTTCCAGTCTCAATTGGTAGGAGAGAGAAAGCTAAAACTTCAAGTAAGCTTAATACGCTGATAGAAAAGACATTGGATAACGATGCTTCTCATTAGTAAAACGTATCACCACTTGGGAAGTTAAGCCTTTTGTACAGTGAAAACCAGAAGCAGAAAAGTCAGTCTGCCCTTCATATTCACTTCTTTTATTGGTATATTTTAGCATTTTTTCTTGTAAATACCACTGCCAAAAGAACATTTAAGGCAGTTTCAGCATATGTGGGGAGATTTAAGTCATTGTTCCATCAATCAGTGTCTCTTATTCTGCTAGCATTTGACAGGTGATAAACTGGTCTCACATTTTTCTAGGGTAAACATCACTAAGCAATGATAAGGAGAAATCCATCCCAGTACAATTAAGCAGAGAAACGTATGAGACCTGCTCATTCTGGGAGTGAAGTAAGTCATGCGGTCAATAGAAGAAAAAGTGACTCAGAAATACAGAAGATATATTTTTAAAGTAAGTTCTCTATATCAGAAGTATAGTTACTGAGAAGAGATATGAGTTAAGTGACAGATAACCGTAATTTCAGTGTTAAAATATCAGTTTGGATTGTTGTTAATTTGCCTTAAGGTACTTAGCAGTATATTAGCAGAAGATATTTTAAGGTACATATTTTAGTGTCTCTGTAGCAGATGTTTGGTTTTCATAAACTGTGCATATATTTTACATTTAAAATAAAAGCAGGTGTGCCTCATCCAGAGACTAATTATACTGCAAAGCAAAACCAGCATGTTGCTCCACACAGAATTACCAAAGCCATCATCCTTGAACTAGATCTGGCTACTTAATAGCATTCATTAGCTGGGAACAGTTCCCAAAGCACTCTGTTGAAGCCATTTCCAAACCATGTTGTCCTAGATCAGGAAGAAAAATTAGCACATGTCCAAACAAAAACTGCAACAACTTTTTTTTTGTTCCCAAAAGAGAAATGAAATGGACACACTTGAATTTTTCATATCTGACATGAGAATACAGTACAGCTATAAGAGAACAGGTAATAAAAACTTCATTGACCGTAAACCATTCTGTAATGAATAATTCCTTTATTTTTTTGTTCTGTCAGATAGCAAACCCCAGAATAAACAGTGTCCCACTGACTCTGTGTCAGTGTGAGGGAAAAGTGGAGAAAAATGGGTTTAACTGTATTTTTATGAATAAATAAGATTAAATCATTTCATCAATATTTGTAAAACAGTTTACTTGCTTTCAGGTAACATAAGCAATCTCTGTTTTAAGCAATACCTCTTGACCTGGGAAAAAGAATGTCCAGCAGTTCTGAAGGCAAACATATATCTATATAAGTGCTCACACACAAAGTATTGGTGCCGTGATGAGCTCAGTCTTCTTCTCTATGTCACCAGTCATGTACAGCAAGGGACAAGTTTTCAGAGCAAGCATGGTAAGAACAATATATGTGCTGAAAGGCACACTCGTCCAATGCTATATAAAGCAAAATGAGTTTTCTTATTAGCAGTGATGGTGGAGATAAGAGCCAACTTACCTACAATCTACAGAACATGTTCTAGAAATACATATATGTGAACCTCCCTTCTCTACTCTCTGCCCTCTCCTTTCAGACACAGGGCACTCACCTGAGAAGCAATGTAGACGGGAATCTTTCAAATAAACATGGGACATTTAACACCAATTAAGCCTCCCTAGCTTTCCCCTGGGCCTACAACTTTCTCTCCAAAAGGATACAGATTTTCTGTAGAATCCATGGTTTGTCTGCAAGCTTTTGAATGTTTCAGGTGCCCCAAGGCGTCTAAAATAGTACTGGACATTCATGCATAAGCACCTGAATTCTACTCAGTGATATGCAAGGTGAAAATCTCAAGAGTAACATGAGCATACTTTGTTTGCAGGAACATCATCTGCAGGTTTTTGTTCTTTTCATTAACTGTTTCATACTTGCACGTTGCCAAGAAAAAGCACAGCAAAAGAAAAAGGGAATGGTAATACACATCCTTCATTTCTAAGCCCTTTTGTGAACTGAATTTCCCACACTGTCTGGAGATGCCTCAGCATAATTATTTCCAAATCACACCCAGCTGCACTGTGCCATAGGGCTGCCATCCTGTAACCAAATGCTGTCATAATATAGAACCATCCTACATGTACTTTCTTTCCATTAAGCCAAAAATGTCGTACCTTCCAAATCATGATGCTGGTGGAGACCAGAAACAATGCCGACAGCTTTCAGGAGAAGCAAAGCCATATAACAGCAACCTCAATTAAGGAGTAAAAATTACAAGAGAGAGGAAGTGCAGCTGATGTTTCCCTGATACTGTAAATGGATCTCTAGAAACAGGAACAAAACACTGCTTTTAGTAATACTGGATGTCGCACAAGGAAAACTGCATTAAAATATGTTCCAGAATTTACTCTACAAATTTTGCTCCTTGCAAAAGTTGCAGATAGGATGGCTCTTGTGCAGGACTTTCTTTCCTGCACACGAAGCTGCTAAAGAGATAATTAATACACTTAGGAATTACTATCAGTGGTACGTAAAAGTGTGAATAAATGATAGCCTAGAATCCACGAAACAGGATAGTATCTTTTCAAATGAAGCCCATACTGAAAAAAGCTCATATAATATTTTTTAAACTTAAATAGACATTTTATATAAAATACGTGCTCCAGTGATAATTTAAACACGCAATCTTACCTGTATCCTTCAATGAGCCAAAATGTAAGAAAAGTGATGGACTGTGTTTCTGGAGCACTAATTTTCTAGGTGTCACTTTGCACTATGTTCATCCTAAAACAGTGAATTATGAGAACATTTAGCTTTGTACTTTGAAATTCCTTTGCTGAAGCTATGTACCGCTATGAATGCAGATAATACTAATCAAGTATCCATCAAAGCAGCAGCTTGTCAAGAAAGAGTTCATCACCGTATTTTTTGCTGAATGTGCAAACATACTCCAATGATTTCACCACAGTTTTCAAATTACGCTAGTTTTAAAATTTGGAGTATCTCCTGGTTTTGAGTCATTGGTGTCAGAGCTCTCTTTCTTCCTATTTCATGCTGCTTTGTCAATTCCATTGTATCATTCTCTTCAGATTGATTTGCCATCAGTAGGAAGAGAATATCCCGTCTTTGTTCAGCCCCTTCTTTAATGGTTAATTGAAATGAGAAACAGAACATGCTTCTTGTCTGTTTCCTGAAATGGCTAGCTTAGCAGTTTGGACATATGTTCTCTAAGAATATGGTATGTACGACACTGGTCAGAGTAACCAGGCGCTTTGATCAGTAGTACTAAAATATCTTGTAATTTGGAATAAAGTCCTGGCCCCAACTTCTATATACCCATGATGTGAGGGTACATGGATCAAACTAAACAGTTTGAAGATTCCTGCTTAAAAACATGGATGAGATGTCATTTCTCAAAATGCTTCTGGGCAGTTAGAAAATTGAGCAACATTCAGCTCGGGCTGGGAATTCTACCTGACATAGCCTGACCCTTCAAACTGCCACTTTACAAACTGTGCATGTGACACCACAGAACAAACTCACCGCAGCAACAAAATGTCAAGAGCTTAAAATATTAGAACTAATGGGGATTTGCAGAGGGTGAGTGTTCACTCTCAAAGATCTATCAGAAGGAATATTTTAATCATATGTTTCAAATGTTCAGCCCAGGGAAGACAACAAAATCCAGTATAGGAGACACAAAAGCTGAATAAAAAACAACAACCTAAACCAAACAAAATGGAAGATGCTGAAGAAAGTCGTTGTTTGTAAGATATCTTAGGGGTCATCCTCTATAACTATTTGCATATTATATTAGAATAAGTCTTTTCCCATTCATACATAAATATACTCCATATTTCTGTCTACAGACTATTCCTGTGTCTCTTGGGTTCCCTTCAATTTCTTCCTTTCTTGAAACTTGGCCTTTTTGTCAACTTATTCATAAGTGTAAACACAATTTCGCTGTGAAACATGGTTTTATTTTCTGTTGTTTTGAAAGATTCATCTCTAAGGTTTGTGCCTGGGCAAGAAACACAGCTTGACTGTAGAAAGTAGAAAACAAACAAAAGCTGAAAGAATTCTAAAAAAAAAAAAAAAAAAAAAAAAAAAAGAGGATGGAAGAGGCCACAACCATACAGTGACACAGCATGGGAAGATGGGCCAGGGGCACCCTGTAAGACAAGAGTGTTGGGGGCTCCTCATTTGGAGCTCAGGGCTGGCCCTGGTGACCTGATCCCATCCTATGTTCCTAGCCATGGGAAAGCAGTCAGGGACAGTGGTGCAGACCTTGGATGAGGTGTCTCCTTGGGGATGGGGACGGGCCAAATCTAGGATGGGTTTGGGCCCACAGGTGGGCCCAGTTGGGCAAAGGTCATGGCTTGGCAGGGCTGTGGAGAGCTGGTGCCCAGCCCTGCTTTTGTTTCATTGGGGAAGGGTCTAGCAGCCCTAGGATGGTGTGGGGGCCTGGGACTGGGCTGGTCAGGGAAGACCCAGGGATGAGCATGGACAGACAGGGCGGGGGGTGCTCTGAGGGCCCAGGTATTCCAGCCCTGTGAAATATCTAAAAAGCTCATCATTAGTTTCATGGTAATGGTTGCACCTTTATAATTTGAATTGGATGCTATAGGAAATACTGAATCAGGAAAAACCCCCACCACTGGAGGACGAGCTTTGCAAGGAACCATGCCAGTGCCACAGTGACCTGACCTGACTTGGCTCTAGTACTGAATGACTTCTCACAATATGCGGTCTCTCCTGTCCTCAGCAACACTCGTAACAAATGGAAGAACAAGTAATGGACTAAATGAACTCAGTAGATATTTGTTGTACATTTTACAGACGTTTCGCAAGACGTTATATATGTGTAGATGTACTGACGGTGAGGTTGAGAGGTATGGTTAACAAGGAGGTAGCAGGTAGCAGGGCATTTCTGACTGTGATGTAAAAGGCATGGAATAAGAGGCAGAGACTGCACTGAGTCTGGCTAGGGTGGAGTTCATAATAGCCCCTATGGGGCTTTGCTTTAAATTGGTGGCCAAGAGAGTGGTGATAGCAAACTAGTGTTTTAGCTATTGCTGAGCAGCACTGGCACAGTATATAGGCCTTGTTTTTTTTCCTTTCTGCCCCCAGACAGTAAAAGGTTGGGAGGTGTCCTGGTTTCAGCTAGCATAGAGTTAATATTCTTCATAGTAGTTGGGATGGTGCTGTGTTTTGAATTGGGGATGAAAATAATGTTGATAGTCCATCAATGTTTTGATTGCTGCTAAGCAGTGCTTACACCAAGTCATGGACTTTTGACTTCCCATACTGCCCTGCCAGTGAGGATGCTGTGGCTGCACAAGAAGCTGGGAGGGGACAGCTGACCCCAGTTGACCAAAAGGATATTCCAAATCATGTAATGTCATGCTCAATCATAAAAGCTAGGGATACGTACACTAGAACATTGTCTAGAACCACAATCTTTTCTTACTCTTGCTCTTCCAATTTTTTCTCCCAAGTACTGCAGGTAAGGAGTGAGAAACTGAGTGGGGACCTAGATGTCACCTGGAGTCAACCCACCATAGTCATAAATTTAAAGGCTATAAACAGATAAAAAATATGGTTATTAAAAACAAAAGAAAAAAATCCTTCTCTTTGTGATGTTTCTTGTGATATTTAAATAACTGTCATGAATTTGAAGGGAGGAGCTATAAGGTTCTTGTTTTACTGTGTGATGTCAAAGATGCAGCGTACTGAAGAAACATTTCAACACTCTGCCTGTGTTGAAATGAAATTGTATTGGACAACAAAAGCCAGATTCAGTAACACCATATGTGAACGTTCAAAACCCATTTGAGTCAGTCACAATGCCATCAGGTCACAAGTTACACATGATTTCCTCTGGATAGACCACTGTCTGAGTAACCTTGTAAAGCTGTACTTTGTAATTGAGGACAAAAACTAACCACCCTGAAGAATGCAATCTGCTCAAACGTCCCCAGGAAAGCACGGAAGGACAGCTCTCCCCATCTGCAGGGACTGCCGTGCTTCAGAGGTGACGCACAGGACACGTCTGAAGGCACCAAGAGATGTCTGGGGAGAGGTGCTCTGTCTCGCATTCAGCAAAGAGGGAGCAGAAAGAGAAGTGCATGAAGGCTTTCCCTGCTATTTCCAGCAGGAAAATCTTTGATGGGTGCTCCCCCTCCTCCCAGCCCCAGGCTTCTTGCTTTCTCTAGCTGAGGTTAGGTTTTCCCTTTTCTACTCTCAGCCAAGTATTACCACTTCCCTACAGCTGGCAATTGTCTCCTGACAGAAGTTTTAGTAAGAACATTTACATCCAAAAATAAAAGTTCCAGCAGTTAAAAAGTAATAATAATAGAAGAAGAATTCACAGTCAGATCTGCACCCTCACAATCTGTTTCCCATCTTCACAGGGACAGCATTCAGGAAACCACCACTGCATTGGCAAGAGCCCTTCACATCTGGCCTCACTGTGGCAGCATCTCACCACTGACACAACTCCAGAGCAGCAGAAGTGTGGCAGTGGAGCTGCACTGAGAGCACATCTATCTCATTCTTCTGTCCTTTCCATGGGCCAAAATGTGACATAGTAAAAAAATAAAAAAAAATCTGTTTTCAATTGAATCTGGTCATGTTTTCCATCAAACAGGCCAATTAGAACAGTGAACATTTACACAGAAATACAGGTTTTGCTGAAGACCGAGATTCAGGCCATGTACAACAGAAAATGCAGTGGTAGGGTAAGTATAAGGGATAGGAGTAAGGTATTAATAGCAAGGTAAGAAAAATGTCAGATGTAGTACCAGAGAAGACCAGAGCTATATCCCCTCATCAGAATGTATTATTAAACTTTTCATTCAAAAAGTGTTGCAGAAGGCAAGTATGAACTAGCAAGACATTGACTAAGGCTCTCCTACAATATAATATCCAAAACTAGTTTAACTGGTGGTAGGTGAACGATTGGACTAGATGACCTTAGTGGTCTTTTTCAACATTTTAATGATTCTATGTTTCTGTGATTCAGACATAGCTCTTCTCTTTTGTAATTGCTTTTATATACATTGATGTGAATGTAATGGGAAAATCAGACAATGTGTCTAGAAGTGATCCTTATCTTTAAACTGAAAAAGGTTGTAATGCAGTTAGCATTCAAATCCCAGTGTAGTCCCCACAGTTTTCTAGAGTTCAAACAGACTGAAATGACTTAGTGCTGGCACATATTCTTTTTGTTTTTTCCTATATAATATTGATTTTATCCCTCACTGTTACACAGTTTTTTGCTTCAGTGTGAGCGAGCACAGGACTCTGCATCTTTTTGTGACCTTGCTCTATAAGATGAATTTTTGCCTCTTACAGATTGTTTTAGCAAATCAGGTTTTGTCACCTGATTTTATCACTTCAGTCCAACAATTCCTTTTTTCTTTCATTGACTTTGCTTAACGTGCTTGCACTAAACTTCATAAACCACTACTGCCAGTTTCATTTCTTGTCAGTCTGGATCACCACCTTGCCTGCATTCTCTCTGCTCCTGAAACAGGATTTGTGGCCGAGATTGCAATTTAGAGTATTTATCCCCAACTTGACTCTGTTCTTATTTCTCAGGAATCATTTTCTTCCCACTGTGTTTATGGGCTTGAAATGCAGTTGAGGACTTTCAGGTCACCAAGCAAATTTAAATTTAATTGTTTCATGAAATAGAGCTGCTCTCTTGAGAAAACCTGGCTGAAACCCTGCCTATGATATTAAACAAGGATTTGGATGGAAGATTCAGAAACATGACTGCAATATGATCTCAGTATTAATACAAATAATTGTTAGGCAAAGGAGGAAAATTTATACTACCCTCAGAGCCCAGCCATTAAGCATGAGATGAGGTAGACTGTTTGTGTGAAACCGTCTTTCATCAGCTGTCTGGAATTATCCATTTTTGATTTGATATTTCTTGTTGAAATTCCCTACTAATTCAGCTCAAATTTTTTGCAGCTACCATTTCCAGCTATACCACAGGCCAACTCAGCATCAATTACAAGCAGAACTGCATGCACTTTGGAAGAACCCTCTCCCCAGCTTTCCCTATTCTGATGCTGTCCTTGGCACCACATCTAATTTTGAATGCTTCACTCACTGAGGAAGGAAATGCGTTCTTGCTGGCTGCACACTTTCCTTTGCAGTGACATCAAACTGTGGTTCGCATATTTTGAGAGGTCTCCCCATATTTACCTGGATTATTTCCTGAAGGGTAAAGGGTCCAGAAAAGCTGGTTGCTCCTCAAGAAGGAAGTCTTAAAGGCGCAGGAGCAGGCTAACCTCCTGAGCTGCAAGACCAGCCTGCGGGGAAGAATACTGGCATGGATGAACTGGGAGCTTTTCCTGAGGCTCCAGGAGAAAATGAGAATCTACCTCCTGTGGAAGAAGGGACAGGCAACTTGGAGAGTACAAAGAAATTGTTAGAATGTGCAGGGAGAAAATTAGAAGGGCAAAAGGCCAGCTTAAACTCAACTTGACCACTGGGGTATAAGAGAACAAAAAACTTTCTTACAGATATATTAACAGTAAGAGGAGGACCAAGGAGAATCTCTTCCTTTAGTGAATGTGGCTGGGAACATGACCACTGAGGATAAGCCCCTAAGACAGGACAGGTTGGATCGCTGGGCTGAGGTCAGTGTGATAAAGTTCAACAAGACCAAGTGTCAGGTCCTGCACTTTGGCCACAACAACCCCAGGCAACGCTACAGGCTTGGAGCAGAGTGGCCAGAAGACTGTGTAGAGGAAATGGACCTGGGGGCATTGGTTGATACCCAGCTGAACATGAGCCAGCAGTGTGCCCAGGTGGCCAAAAAGGCCAACGGCATCCTGGCTTGCATCAGAAATAGTGTTGCCAGCAGGAGCAGGAAGTTATTGTCCCTCTGTACTCAGCACTGGTGAGGCTGCACCTTGAGTACTGTGTCCAGTTTTGGACCCCTCACTGCAAGAAAGACATTGAGGCTCTGGAGCATGTCCAGAGAAGGACTACAAAGCTAGTGAGGTCTGGAGCACAGGCCTCATGAGGAGTGGTTGAGGGAGCTGGGATTGTTCAGTCTGGAGAAGAGGAGGATCAGGGAGAACCTTATTGCTCTTAGTAACTACCAGAAGGGAGGTTGTAGTGAGCTGGGGGTTGTCCTTTTCTCTCATGTAACTAGTGATAGGACTAGAAGGAATGGCTTCAAGTTGCGCCAGGGGAGATTCAGTGTGGACGTTAGGAAATACTGCTTTTCCAAAAGAGTGGTCAGGCACTGGAATGGGCTGCTTAGGGATGTGGTGGAGTCACCAATCGTAGAGGTGTTCAGGGAATGTTTAGACATTGTGTTGAGGGACATGGTTTAGAGAGAAATATTGGTGATAGGTGGACCGTTGGACTGGATGATCTTGTAGGTCTTTTCCAACCTTGGTGATACTATGACTATGATTCTAATAGACTTGAGAAGAAGACCGGTGCAAAACTTGTGTTCAACAAGGCCAAGTGCAAGGTCTTGCACCTGGGTAATTCCCAGCACAAATACAGACTGGGCAGAGAATGGATAGAGAGCAGCCCTAAGGTAAAGGACTTGGGGATTTTGACTGATGGAAAACTCAGCATGAGCTGGCAATTTATGGTTGCAAGCCAGAAAGCCAATAGTATGATGGTCTGCACCAGCAGAACTCTAGCTAGCAGGTCAGGGGAGGTGATTCTCCCTCCTCTACTCCACTCTCATGAGACAGCACCTGGAGTAACGTAATCATCTCTGGGGTCCCCGACATTAAAAAAAAAGACATGGATCTGTTGAATAGAGTCCAGAGGAGGGCCACATAGATTATCAGAGGGATGGAGCATCTCTCCTGTGAAGACAGGCTGGGAGAGGTGAGGTTGTTCAGTCTAGAGAAGACAAGGCTCTGAGAAGATCTCACTGCGGCCTTCCTGTACTTAAAAGGGGTCTACAAGGAAGATGGGGAGAGACTCTTTATCAGAATGTGTAGTGATGGGATGAGTGATAAAGTGATAAGCTCAAGCTTGACCTATTACATTTATCAGATTCATGGCAAAGAAAATAATACTAAAGAACTGCCTTACTGGGTAGTAGGGAAAAGCATATAAACCAATAAACCAATGCATTCCAGAAAATAGTAAGTCTTCCTCTTCACCTCTAAAAGAAAGGTACCCCTCTAGAGACCATCAAAAATGATACATACAAAGAATACACTAGTATATTCTGAAAAAATAAAACATTTTAAACCAACCAGAAAAAGCATAAGTGCTTCAAATTACACTTCAAAAACTTCTGTTACTGTAAGTTTTACTTAGCTCCCTGCAGTTCATAGGTATACAATTTAAATAAACTGAGATTCCTAAGACTCACTGAATTAAATTCACTGATTCATGAGACTGATTGTAAGATGTGCATGATATGGTTTGAGAGATTAAGTAAGAAAAAAAAGGTGCATATGCCTACTGGAATCTAAATAAAGCCTGAAAATGGACTAGAGACATATAAAATGAAAGAGTGATAGAGGAAGGATATAATATTATCAGAGGTTGATTCTCAGTGTCACTTACAATTTTGCCAAGGCATATTTCCATTTCCTACATGATGAAAAAAGAAAACATGCCTGACAAGACTTATGTTTGAAACTGTTTGGAAATGTCTACTGCATACTCTGTTCAAGGGAATTTCTGTAGACAGAAGAATCAAAGTTTAGAATCTTTGTTTGAATTCCATGGTTGAAACTTTTGTTTATTTGAAGATTGAATAGTATTGGGGAAAAAAAGTAAAAATCAGACTACTCATAGTAGATGCCAGTTACCCACAAGCAAGTTCAACAAATATTGCTGACAAAATATATTCTTATACAGTTATTTAGAATTATAAATGCTATTGTTAAGAATAAACTCATGATGGCAGCACTGAAAAAGCTAAACTTTATCAGAAAGAGCTGAGCAACGGAAGTGACAATGGAATCTCTAAATGGTTTGGAATCATTTGGTAAAAAGTGTTCAGAATTTAAATAAAGATTCACTTCATCACTAATTATCTCAGTAACACTACTAACAGTATCAGTGTAATAGGTGCTGAAAGCTGTGAAGTAACAGAAACGCAGTAACAGTAGAAAGTACGAAAAAGAGAACTGAAAAAGACTGATGTTTATCTTGGATCATTTCAGACGAGATCTCATGAAACATTAACCACACAACTTCTATTCACTAAATCACTCAGTTGTAGCAGAGCAGTTCTTACATAGAGTCAGGACTTTTCTGCTTCTCATGCTGCACTGCCAGGAAGGAGGCTGGAGTGCACAAGAAGCTGGGAGGAGTTACGGTCAATGAAGCTGGCCCAAACTGACCATGGGGTCCAATAGCATGTGATCACAGAATCACAGAGAATTGTAGCGGTTGGAAGGGACCTCTGAGGATCATCAAGTTCAACCCTCCTGCTAAAGCAGGTTCTCTACAGTAAGTTGAGCAAGAAAGCATCCAGGCAGGTCTTGAATATCTCCAGAGGAGACTCCACAACCTCTCTGGGCAATTTGTTTCAGTGCTCTATCACTCTCACAGTAAAGTTCTTCCTCATATTTGTATGCAACTTCTTGCGTCACATTTTTTTTGCCTATTGCCCCTTACCCTGTTGCTGCATAGCACTGAAAAGAGCCTGGCCTAAGCAATTTGACTCCCACCCTTTAGATATTTATAAACAGTGATTAAATCCCCTCTGTCTTTTATTTTCCATTCTGAAGAGTCCCAGGTCTCTCAGTCTTTCCTCATGAAGGGAGTGCCCCAGGTCCCTATTCATCTTTGTAACCATTCACTGGACTCTCTCTAGAAGTACCCTGTCTTTTTTGTACTGGAGACAGATGTGGCCTCACCAGGACAAGTCTACTTAAATATGTAAAGCAATCTGCTTGTTGTTGTGGCAACAAAAACTATCATCACTGAATTACATTCATTTCATAAGTACATCAAGTATATTACTAGTAGTTCATAACGTTGGCAGAGGGACTGAAGTTGCGTGAATTTGCAGTTGCACTGAGACCTGATCACCCCATGATCCTATAGGTCTAGCCTCACATTTGACTTGTCTCAGAGCATAGTGCCAAAATCGATGTAATCTTCGCAAGCTTCCTATGTGTATTGGCCCAGAAGTCAACTCTATCATTCTCCAGAACTGTAACAGTTCTACATCAAGAAAGAATATTTGTTTGTCCACTAGGCTTATGAGACAAGGTTTTGGTAGTGGGGAGCTGCAGAAGTGCACTCCGTGAGAAGAGTCCAGAAGCTACCCCATGTCAGAAAAGAACCAGTTCCAGTTGGCTCCAAAAGAGACCTGTTGCTGGCTACAGCTGAGCCCTGAGTGATGTTGGTTGCACTTCTGTGAGAGTAGATTTAAAGAAAGGGTAAATGACATTGCACAACAGCAGCTGGAAAGAGGAGTAAGAAAACATATAAAAAATCACAGAACACCCTGATTTGGAACGGACTCACAAGGATCATCAATTTCAACACACATCTTCACATCCGACCACCAAAATTAAAACCATATGTCTGAAAACGTTATCCAACAGTGTTGGTGCCATGACCCTGGGGAAAATGTTCCAGTGGCTGAACACACTCTTATTAAATATTTTTTTTCACAGAATCACAGGGTGTTAGGGATTGGAAGGGACCTCGAAAGATCATCTAGACCAATCCCCCTGCCAGAGCAGGAACACCCAGATTAGGTCACACAGGAATGCATCCAGGTGGGTTTTGAATGTCTCCAGAGAAGGAGACCCCACAACCTCTCTGGGCAGCTTGTTCCAGTGTTCTGTTACCCTCCCCATGAAGAAAATTGGTGGAGCAGGCTGTCACCCTGCAGGGCATGAGACACCACATGGAGCAGACCTCCATGTGCAACCATGGAGGAGCCCACAGTTGAGCAGGTAGATTTGGCCTAAAGGAGGCCACAGCCTATGGAAAGCCCCCACAAGAACAAGCTCCAGGTCAGAGCTGCAGCTCAGAGAGAAGAGCCCACAGTGAAGCATGAGGTCTGGGAGAGCTGCCACCCAAAGGGACACATGCTGGATCAATCTGCTCCTGGAGGATGGACCTCATGGTATAGACCCAAATTGGAGCAGCTACTGAAGAGCTGCAGTCTGTGGGAAACCCATGTTGGATCAGTCTGTGAATGACTGCATCCCATAGGACAGACCCCACACTGAAGACAGGGAAGAACTAGCTGCAGGTGACAAAGCATTATGTACTGACTGCAACTCTCATTCTCCAGTGCGACTCAGGCTGAGAAGGTAGAAGAGGGTAAATGAGGGGAAGTATTTTTTAGTATGCTCTTAGTTCTCACTGCTCTAGTCTGTTATGAACAGGTAACAAATTAATCTGCCTTATACTGCATCTGTATTGCTCATGACAGTAATTACTGAGTGATCATCATGTCCTTATCTGAACCCATGAGCTTTTTTCATATTTTCTCCCCCTGGACTTTTGAGTATGGGGAGTAAGAGAGTTACCTGGATGAGTTTAGGTACATGCTTATCAGTGTGAAAACATCAGTCTAGCACTGATCACTTTGTTAAGTATGTCAAAAAAATAAGTAATAAAATACAACTAATAAATGCACCAGTAAACAAAAAGAAAACATCCTTATTATGATTGAACAATACTTTTTCAGAGTTATTGCAACTAATTAAAATTTGGTAAAATATCTTTGTAAACAGATGATCCAATTTGCAGCATATTTAGCAACATGAAGATTACTAAAACAGTAGTAGATCCAAATGCATTTATCCTGACTATATTACAAATTGAAAAAAAGAGATAGTAATACTGATTTGACAGCCAGATCATACAAGGGGATAAATCCAAACAGATTTAATCAGATAAAAAAAATAATTGCTAGGTGACAATAACACTTATCTTTCCAAATGTCTTAGAAAATAAATAGCTCAGTTTGTCTAAACAACTTTATTTATTTAAGATTCTGATCAAGATTTTTCTCTTCTTGTTGAAATAAAAAACATCACACTTTAGAATAAAGATGTCAATTTAAAACATTTTTCATAACTTGTTAAAATGGAGAAATTGCTGCATCTTTAGAACACCGCTGATCCACTTAAGGGAAAAAGAATGAAAAATGTTCATGGAGGGATCAAAGGAAAAGGAAAAGACAAAATGCTCTAATGACATTTCTGCTTAATCTTTCCTAATTTTGAAGAATAAATCACTGCAAATAGGAGGCTCACTTGACTAAGCATCGTATAGAATGTGAAGTAATTATCTGTTACTAGAGAAAACAAAACAAAAACAAATTTAAAAAAAACAACAGCGTTATTTTATTCATTTTAATCACAATTCACATGCTGAGCCAGTGTTTTAACTGTAGCTTTCATTAGACTATTGTAAAAGGAATGAAATGGGAACTACAGAAGCTGTAATAATCATGAAAAAAAAAATAATCCAGGCACCAGCATTACTGTGTTCAGCGGTGGGACATACAGCATAGGAAAGTCACAGCAATTCCAGAGGAGGGCCACACAGATGATCAGAAGAATGGAGCACCTCTCCTATGAAAATGTGCTGAGAGAGGAGAACTTGTTCAGTTCAGTTTAGGGAAGAGTAGGCTCTGGGAGACCTCACTGTGGCCTTCCAGTACTTAAAAATGGCCGACAAGAAAGACTGGGAAGAACTCTATAATGAGGTGCATAGTGACAGGAAAAGTGATACTTGCTTTAAATTAAAAGAGTAGATTTAGATTATATATTAGTTATTCTTTACTTTGAGGGTGGTAAGGCACAAAAACAGATTGCCCAGAGAAATTGTGGATGCTCCATACCTGGTAGAGCTCAAGGCCAAGTTGGATGGGGCACTGGGGGAAATGTCCCTGGCCATTGCAGGGAGGTTGGAATGAGACAATCTTTAAGGTTCCTTTCAATCCAAAACGTTCTGCGATTCTATTAACAGCCAGCTGAGTAATGAGTTCACATAAAAGCCAATAAAGATTACTTCCCTTGATATCCTGCTGAAGTGATCCAAATTGGTAAACTTCCAATCTCTACTGTACATCTTAATATGATCATTTCTAACCCAAAATAGCATTTCAGATAAGTAAAATAGAAAAAAAAAAAAGCATATAAAAACAAATCAATTCAAAATATATATTAAAAAAAAAAAAAAAAAAAAACCCTACAACCTTTAATACCCAAAAAAGAAATACACAGGAAACAATACAAATAAAAGTACTTCAAAAAAGACATGGCTACCTTTCTTAAAATCCCCAATGGGAAATGTATTACCAATAGTTGTGAGGCCTAAAATTGGTAAAAGTGAATAGAATTTGACTCACCATCTGTCTTTCTCAAAATCAGACAATTACTGATTTAATTGACTTGGCACATTATACATTGCTGTATATGTGTCACACAAGATCAAGTGATTTGATCTGCAGAAAGTTGTCAGAAAGATGCCTTGAAGCTTGCAGATAACTCTCATTTTTGGTGGTTCTATTTCAGAGGCATTTTTATTTTGACAAAAGCTATGCCCAAGGCTTACAATCCATGTGTAGCTTTTAGATTTTTAAATACATTATTAAAGTAGGAAACAATGTACCATACCATTAAACCAAATGTCATTTATCATTTATTAGATTGTGTCCATGCTTTCATTTTATGAAGCCTGTGGCTAGACTATCAGGTGTGCTTTAACTCTGAAATAAAAAGTTAACTGCAGAGATGGACTTGTTAACAGAGTACATAACAACTTCTTACTGTTCAAGTATTAGTCACGTATCCAGCTTATAGATACATTAACACAATCCATATTTTCAGTACTATTTTCCATTGGTACTAAAGGGATTTGGAACGTGTGTAAAAACTACCAATTTGTTGTGAAATAACTGAATGCAATGGACCACACAATAAGGGGAGTGAGTCCAACTAATGGCCATTAAGCTTGGTGTCCTTATGCAAGCTGCAGCTAATACTAAATGACATGACAGTTCAACATAGAATTCATATTGCTCAGCAGACAAACATCAGAGCAGAAAAAGTCCATTGCCACACAACAGAACCTATTCCCATTTACAAGAAGGGCTATAAGGAGGATCAGAGGAACTACAGGCCTGTCAGCCTGACCAGGTACAAGGGAAGGTTATGAAACAGATCATCTTGACTGAGATCACACTGTATGTGCAAGACAACCAGGGGGTCAGACCCAGCCAACATGGGTTCATGAAAGGCAGGTCCTGCCTGACCAACCTCACCTCCTTCAGTGATTGAGTGATCTGCTTGGTGGATGAGAGAAAGGCTGCTGACGTAGTCTACCTAGACTTCAGCAATGCCTTTGATACTGTCTCCCTCAATATTCTCTTGGGGAAGCTGGCAGCCCGTGGCTTGTACAGGTAAATTCTTCACTGGGTAAAAAACTGAGGCTATTAGGATGAAGTTTTTCAAGACCAATGCTGGGTCCTGAACTTCAGTCACAACAACCCCAGACATTGCTACAGGTTTGAGGCATAGTGGCTTCAAGACTGTATGGAAGAAATGGACGAGGGGGTATTGGTCAACACCTGGCTGAACATGAGCTAGCAGTGCACCCAGGTGGCTAAGAAGGCCAATAGCATCCTGGCTTGTGTCAGAAATAGCATGGCCAGCAGAACCAGGGAAGTGATCACTCCCTTTGTATTCAGTTCTGAGGAAGCTGCACCTTGAGCACTGTGTTGAGTTTTGGGACCCTCACTAAAAGAAAGACATTGAGGCCTTGGAGTGTGTCCAAATAAAGCTGCTAATGAAACTGGAGCACAAATCTTGTGAGGAGTGTCTGAGGGAACTGGGGTTGTTCAGTTTGGAGAATAGGAGGCTTAGAGGAGACCATATAGCTCTCTAAAACTACCTGAAAGGAGAGTGTGGTGAGGTGAGGGTTGGCCTCTTCTCCCACAGGACTAGTGATAGGATTAGAGGGAATGGCCTCAAGTTGCGCCAAGGAAGGTTCAGGTTGGATATTAGGATGAATTTCTTCCATGAAAGAGTGGTCAGGCACTGGAATGGGCTGCTTAGGTAGGTGGTATAGTCACCAGCTCTGGAAATGAGAAACATTTAGATGTTGGATTAAGGGACATGGCTTAGTGGGCCATACTGATGGTAGGTGGAGGACTGGAGTAGAGAATCTTGGAGGTCTTTTCCAACCTTGGTGACCTAAAGATTCTATTCTATGATTCTTTATGGATAATAATATCACAATGAAGAAAGGGAGAAAGACTCCATAGTAAAGGAGGGTAAAGGATTGCACTGCAGCTGGGAAAAGGAGTAGATAACGGATAGTTTATGTAGAAGTTAATTGCTAGAAAAAGGAGGATTGAAGACACTTGGTCTGGAATAACAAGGGGAATGAAGGCCATAAAGATAGGAGGGTGAAAAACAGCCAGAGGTGCAAAAC